>CM028694.1:35115127-35162627 GCA_016771965.1 Brassica carinata | reverse complement strand
ATATCGAATCGTCAGCGTCGATCGCGTCGTCGCTCGCTTAAACAGAGAAAACCTTAATAAAGAACCCTAATCGGTCAGAAGACTTTCATCCGCGCGTCAAGATAAAGGATAAAGCGGATGTGAAAATCGCTGAAAGCGAAAACTGGGTTGAAGTCGCTCGCTTTCGAAACTTCAGGATAAAGGTCTCTCGCTCGTCGAATGCAATGCTCTTTCAAAGATTCGTAGCTTCAAAAGTGGAAGGATAATCTGAATGGTGGAAAGTCCGGAAAAGCAAAGCCAAAGTGGAAGGATGAGTCGGAACGAATTCAAGAAAGAGTGAATACATGGTTGTCTGAAAGCGAAGGAAGGCGTGGGGAGCCGAGCTTAACTGGAGGCAGCTCCTGGCGGAGGGTCGGCCAGAAAGGCCCCTGAACAAAGAAGTTCTAGCGCCGAGAGCAGGCGACAAAAGGATCACGTTCACGTTCACAGTGGGTTTCCACTCCTTTCACTGAAGCTGGCACTGATGAGATTGAAGGGCACAAGAAGAAGAAGCCTAAAACAAAGGCTTAGAAGACAACCAGCTTATGTATGTAGGATGCTATGTTTATATTTATCTCGGCTTTGTTGTGAACTTATGTAGGATGCTATGTTTTTGTTGTTGGTTGTTGGTCTGTAAAACTTGAATGCTAATCTCTTATGTAGGATGCTTTGTGTTGTGTGATTGTCTTGTAGGTGTTTGGTCCAATTGAGGACAAGACAATCTAAGTCTTAAGAAAACACATTTGTACTACTAGGTTTATTATGTATTACTACGACAAAACAATGTCAACACTTCAAGGAAAAAAATATAAACCTAAGGCATATGAAAAAGACGTGTAATACGTTGTTAACACAAATGGCACATGTCTAAAACGTGTAAAATATAATATTAAATAAACATATTTGAATATTGAAGTAATTTTTATCTTACTCTTAGTAGTACTCAAGAGGGTAGTAATATTTCTTTCTTCATAGTAATATTTTTGCAAAATTCGACATTTATTAGTAATACAGCCTCAAGAAATTAAATTTATTAGTAATACCAATGCATTTACACATTTTTAGACTATATATAACACATTGGCAGAAAACTTTTTACTAAATTCAGAATTTTCTGAAATTCATCCCATTATGTCCTTCCCATCAAGACATTAGTATAGAACTAGAATGATGTTTTCTATTGAAATGAGAACTTTTTTACTAAATTGGGAATTTAAGAGTTTTTAATGTCTAATTTGGCAAATAAACATAGATATGAACATATAATCACGTAATATATTAGATATGCTTTCTAAAAATAAATAATAAGGAGAAAACAAAGGTTTTAGAAACATGCATAATACATAGTAATTCAAGGTAGTTTAAGGTAGTTCAAGTAGTACAAAGTAAAACACGGTAGTAGATTACATAGTAGTTGAAGTAGTACCTAGTAGTCCATATTACACATAGTAGTTGAAGTAGTACCTAGTAGTTCAACGTTACCTACTAGTTCAAAGCACAAGAGTTACATGTTACTTCGATGGCGGCGAATACTTCCACATTCAAAATACTCATACAAGCGTCCTCTCTCCTTCCCCTCCTTCTCTTCCCCTTCCGTCCTCTTCTTCTTCCACGAGATTCTCCAGCTGATGGAAACCTTTTCTTTGAGTGGGTCCTTTCTTTTTATCATATACCGGGAAGAACCTTAAGTGCTCGAATCTCATCTGGTATGACCCATTCAGACATATGAGGAACGGGATAAATCGCCCTACAAGATGCCAATGCCCACAACTCTACCAAATAGTATTTTGTACAAAACTCTTGTAGATGAAGATCTCTTCCTACATTTCAAGAACAGCGTAGGCTGGCATGAACACATGGGATTTTGTCTATATCAAAACGCTTCTGGTGCACATTTTTCTTCCCAAATCAACCGTATAAATCTTTCCGTCACTACCACCGACATTGTACTCAAGGTTGAAGCTGTTTATCTCAACAACATCTAAACACCTCGCCTAAACATTTTTGCCAACTCGTTTCCACTGTTGGCACAAGCTTCTTTGTGAGTGGTATTTCAGCTGCCTTCTTCCTATGCTTGTTAAACCATCCAGTCATTTTCTTGATGATAACATCAATCATGGGTAGCATGAAGTATTTCCTTCTCGAGAAGAACACCATTAATGGATTCTCGCTGCATTGGTTGTGTTAACATTGTATCTCGTCTCCTTCAAAGTAACATCTTGCCCATTTTCTCACTTCAACACTTCTCTCCGGATACTCCAGCGTGAAGGATACCTTACGGAAAATTCAACATAGAGATCATCGAACTCAGCCATCAGATAAGCATGTGCACACTCGTGAACTTGCTTGCACAAGCGTCTCGTTGTTGAAAACATGTCCTTTGACATTTTGAGACAAATGCCAGATACAATATCCATGTGCGGCCGTTGGGAACACCTCACGTACTGACTTGATCAAGCACATTTATCCGAAAGAAACACCAATTCGCCTTCATCTGATATCACTGACCTCAACTTATTCATAAACCACATCCAACTTTCTTCTTTCTCACCATCAACTACACCAAATGCGATAGGGTAGTGGTGACGATCAGGATCTTGAGCCGTCGCAACAAGAAGAACTCCACCATAAACATGCTTAAGATGTGTTCCATCCACAATGATAACTTTCCTCATCGCTGCGAACCCTTCTATGGAAGCTCCAAATGCAAAAAAAAGATACTTAAATCTTTTCGCCGCATCCACTTCAACATGACTTACTGAGTTAGGATTCTTCAACTTAAGCATGTACATGTAGGAGTGTATCATAGAAAAACTCTCTTCTGGAGTACCTCGGACTTCATTAGCCGCCATCCTTTTCCCTCTCCATGCTGTAGCATATGACACATCAACACCAACCTTGTGGATAACCATACTGATCAGATCGCTTGGTGTTGGTGTGTCATATCTACCGGGATATTCTTCACTCAAAACGGTCGACAATCGTGGTGTGCCTCTCCTTCTATTTCTAAGGGTACTTGAAGTTACTACTGAGCATGTATGAGACTTGTGGTAAGTTCTAACCGTCCAAAGATCTGAATTCTTAAGCTTCACTACACGCAAATACCACTTGCAACCTTCTTTGGCTCCTCGACATCTTACCACAAATCTCACAGTATCGGACTTACATGTTTCATACTCAAAACCATTCTTATGTGCACCCCTCTGAACTAGAACTTGCATGGCTACCTTAGTTCTGAATTCTTGACCCTTAACCAAATCGAGACCATCATCCCATTCTTCTTCTATTGCTGTCGTGGCTTCAACTACGCTTCGGCTTTCAACTTCCGCTTCTTTCAGCTTCACCTTCATATTCATGCTCTATATTCTCATGCATCTCAAAGTCTTCTTGTTGTTGGGCTGTGTAAAGCCCGACCACGCCATCCATCTCATGATCCTGATCAGTTCCATCTTGCTCAATTCCATGATTCTCAGTATCATCAGTCTCATCATCGGTTTCATCATCGCTCCATCGGAAAGACCATCATAGCTATCATCAGTTTCATCATCGTCTCCATCGGAAAGACCATCATAGCTATCATCAGTTTCATCATCATCTCCTGAAAGTGACAGACCACCACATGTATCATCCATGTCGCTGCTGATCTCCACATGTAAAACACTTCTACACTTCTACTGATCTTCACCATCCCATCTCCATTTGCCTTAATCTTTCTGCATATACTCTCAAGCAATTCAGAATACGTAATCTCTTCCACAGCTGTCTTCATCACTAAAGTGTGAATTTCATCTTCTCCCGAGATCCATCTTCTCTCACCCCCATCTTTAATGTAACTTCCTCCGTAATCAAAACATATGATTGTAATAGGAGAGGCCATACCATAGATTTACCTGAAACAAAAAAATAAAATTATGATTAGTTAACCATTTAAAGAATCTAAGTTGTCCAAGATCTTTGGTACACAGTCGTTCCAGTAATACAAGTAATACATGTTTCACTTTAGTAATACCAGTAGTTCCGGTAGTTCTTATCAATTTTTTTCTTTTCTCGATTTAACACTTTTAACTGACTAAGAGGGTGTTATACAACCCACAATATCTTCTACCACTATTGTAATGTATTATTTTGCTATAAAACTGTGCAAAATAAGAAGAACTATACAAAATCGTCCTTAAACATCCTTTTTATAACAATATACCTAAAACTTTCATTTTTACCTAAAACTTAAATTTGTCATTGGTTTAAGTCTGTTTAATCAACTAATAACGTGTTATAAAACCCACATTATCGTCTAACACCATTTTCATGTTTTTTTCTATCAAAATCGTCTTTAAAAAAAAAAGAATCCTCTTCAAATTTTATTTTCATATTTCTTCGAAAACTTTCACAATTTTTACAGCTAAGTTTTTATTTTTTCGTTACTTATAACACATAGAACATAAATAGTATATTATTATGAAAATTTTATGAAAATACGTACCAATTTTCGTCAAAAGAACTTCCAAATATCGCAAATGGAGCTTGAAGGGGGAGAAGCATTCGCAGGTGGTTGGGAATATGGGGAGCAGCTGTGAGAAAAGGGAACAAGATGGACAGGTGTGGAAAGGAGAGAGGTAGATGTGTTGTGGGGTTAGGTTTCTCATAACTAACGATTTATGTGGGATGAGTGGGGTGTGGGGTCCGCTTTTTTTATTTTAAAATTAGAAGTAAAACGTGGGGTCCACGGGAAATAGGATAATAATATAATAGTAAAGGGTAAGAATGAGAAGGGAAATATAGTGGGGTAGTTAGAATTTTGGTGGGATATTGAGAATACATTTTTTTCAATTGGGTCAATTTAGATTACTTTCCTGTGCAAGCTGAGGAGGCCTTCATTCAAGAGGAAGATGGAGAAGCCGGATTTTAATGTTTCTGAATACAATAACAAACGATCAAAGGCATGTTTTAACAACTGGATTGGGAAGCTGTTTAATGAATTTCAGCCTTAAATGTTCTCTTAAATATAAATGATTTTAATTGATGTTTTTTTTTTTTTTTTTACTTTGGTTGATGCTAATAGAGGTCTGAATTCGGGCGAGAGAGGCCCAGGCGGTACAGGAGAGAGAAAAGCGTCTAGAGGACTACATGGCCGTGGTGCCTTTGTTGTATCATATGGTGGATTTGTTTGTTCAAGTCAAACTATTACTACTTATGCTTTGCTTGCAGTCTGTTTTATAAATTATAAGTTCACTAATATGTTTTTTTGTCCTCATCTCCTTTAATTCATTAATTCATATTCAACAGTTGGGCCTCCGAATTGGCTTAATAATTTTTTTTTGACCGTGAGAGAGTTACCCCCTCTCTTGATGCTTCCCAGATTGTCTTTGACCCTTTTTTGGGTGTTTAGTGCTGTTTTTGTATTGGTTTTTGACCCTTTTTGATACGGTGGTTTTTTTTGTGAAATAGTTGTGTCACCTTTAATGACGCTTTTTTCTTTTTTTTACAGAATAAAAACAAAAAGTGAACTATTGTTTGCAAGCCACTTATGACACTAAATCAACATTACAAAATGTTCTTTAACTGCTAATTATAAAACATTAAGATTTTTAGTTCTCTACTGTACATCAACTAATTTTTTTGAATGATTAGGGATTCTAGATTCGCAAATCATCGATACTATTAAAAGAGGATCATGACCAATTGATAAATATTATGTCAAATTATATTTCTTATGTTTTAGTAACTAACTGCCAATTAATCACATATAAAAATATACCAGTACATATTTTCAGTGTATTATAACTTGCCGTCATGTCCTATATTCTAGGACCCATTTCTCTCATTATACTAAATAAAATACACACCCTATACATTATATAAGAGCAAAAAAATATATGACCACGAACTGTTCCACTCAAAATATATGGCAGAATCATTTAAAATACCAAATAAAACACTTAAAGTAGTTTTACTTTTTATTTTCAACCCTGATATTACGAAAGAAAATATATAATATTTTCACCGACTATTACAATATAATATTTAATTATAATAAACTTTGATATGTTTATCAAAAATTATTATCACATTGCAACAACATAACTTACATCTTATTCCAAGAAATTGGGATTGATTCAACCAAATATTAATTTATTCAAAACTTTAAATATTTTATACAAACATTAAGTTTATTGGTTAACAAAGCATGTGATATTAATATAGGGTTTAACGGGTTTAAATGGACTTTTAAGAACAATAAATTCTCATATAAATTCATTTAGTTTAACGGGTTTTAAATAGGCTACTCGATTAAAAAATATTTATTTGATGTGATTTTACTTAAAGTTTTTTTATAAAGCTGATTTATTATGATATTACAATTATGATATGAGAAAGATTACATAGACGATTCGACAACCGACAATACTACCTACCTTATGAAATCTACGCCTAACTGCATCACATGAGCCGTCTTATGAAGATCCACGTCTGACCAGATTAACTTGCACCATGTTGTAGATCTCTTGTAAGCCTTTCTTCCGTAATCTGTATAATTGTTTAATAAACCGCTCTCTTCGGGACTTGAAACCTAGATTTTCTATAATCTGTAAGAAATTGCATAGTCTGGAGTTCGAACCCAATACCTGGGTGTAGAAGCCTTTAAACCTTAACCAGTAGGTTACGGTGCTTCCACAATGATTTTACTTAAAGTTAGTGAAGACCATATTAACCCATTTACATATATATATATATATATATATATATATATATATATATATATATATATATATTGTTAACAGAATATATTAAACATTATTTTTTTCCAAAAGGTTTGTTCGGTTTTCAGTGCGGGTTGGGTTTGCTATTGGTTTTCGGATATACCACTTTAAGAATCGTTCGAGTATATATGTCAGATCTAATGCACTATGAGACTTTGATTTTTGAGTCGATTTTGAGTCCAATTTTTCTGGGTACGAATATTCATGACTAATTATGTTCAGTAACTAATAAGAAAATATAATATGTTGTAAACTTTGGAGTAAAATGTAAAATAATTTCTGAAATTCATATGGCACAAGTATACAATTATGCAGCTTAACATATTTAATATAGTTAAAATTATAATAAATTAAATTAAATTAATATATAACACAAATATGATTACCAAAAAAACACAAATAGAAAAATAAAATTTCTCAAAAAAAAATAAAACAAAAAATATATCCGTCATTTTAAATGGCGGATCAAAATCTAATACATTCTTAAAGTGAGACCGAAACCGTGAAGAAGTTCAATTTTTCTTCTGAGGGCGAACTCCTCTAAAAAGGAATTGAACTTGTGACCCATTAGATTCTTAAATAGTAAGCTAAGAATTTCACCCAATAAATCACCTCTTCACTTTTCATTGGACAACTGAGTTATATTGGTCATTTGCCACCAAAGTATTGATTGGAGATTTCAGTATCAACCTCTTGGCCCCAAATTGGTCTAGTGATCGATTTCTAAGTTTTACTCTATTTAATTCATTTAAGGAATCGTTTTTTTTTGTTTATTGTTACGGGTAGTTTTTTTTTTTTTTGATTGTTGTTACGGGTAGTTTGATAGACTATAAATGATAAACCCACTTGCACATACAACCACGTAATAAATATTAAAAAAATGTAATAGTAAAACTCTTTTAGTTTTCCCTTTATTTGAGTACTAATTAGAGAGCAATACGAGTGAAACCAGCACCAACATCATCAACCCATTGACAAAAGAAAGGAAAAAGAGAGTTGGTCTGCAAGAGAGAGTTTCAGGAAACTACAAGAGATGAGTTTGTTTTTACAGTTTATGCGGAATCAAAACATACAGATATTTTATTTTATGTTAGTATTCTTCTTGTTAATCATTCCATTGACCTGGTTTCATCACTGCGAATCTGGTGGTAGGGGCTGCTCTTCCACTTGCTTTACTGGAAACATCTGAGTTCATCGGTCCAGAGGGTGACACGGTCACGGATAAGATGCATGATCAATACAGTATCCTCGAATGATTCCTCTCTCACTGCGTGTAGTTCAGTGATTGCGGCATCGTAAGCCTACCATCATCATCACAATCATATCTCTAAATGAACAGATGATAATTTATAATCGAAAGGTCAAATATTTTCATTAGTGTAAGGGAACAATGGTAGACTCAACTTTCCAAATAATCAACAACAAAATCTATCTACCAAGCCAGATAATAAGCAATCTGGAGAGAATAACTAGATCATATGAAAGATTGCAGGCACACCCATGGGGCAGGTAAGTGTAACAAGTTAACCAAATAAAATGCCACAATACGAATACAATTTGACAGAACAACAGCAAAAAAAAAAAGGACAGTGTTGGAAGATCACGTTTGGTTAGCTCTCACAGTGGCATAACAAAAAAAACCATATAATAAAATGAGAAAAAGCAACACATACCTCCTTTGCAGTCAGACACGCAGCCTTAGTTGACATGAGGGTCTCATAGTAGAAAAGAGACAAGTTAAGAGCAAGCCCCAGTCTCGGTATGTTAGTGACGGCAGATTAAGAGCAATAACCTAGATCAAAAAAAAAAAAAAAAAAAGAAGAAGGCATGAGGTGGACAAGATGTTATCTTATCACAAGAAACCGAGACGGATATAATAACCTTGGCTGACTTGTAGATTTCAAGAGTGTCCTTGGCAGCTTGTACCCTAGCAGGTCCAGTCTTGGAATCAGAGAGGTAACGGTGATAGTCTCCCTTCATTTTGAGGTAGAATACTTTGGAGTCATCCGTGGATGCATTAGGAAGGAGGTGAGAGTCGATAAGGTTGAAAATACGATCACAAATGTTGTTGATCTCAGTCTCAATCTTGACTCTGTGATCCTTAATAAAGGAGACGTTGTCAGTGTTGCCCTTTTTTGTTTCCTTCTTTTCGATAGAGCGAATACGCTTCAACGAAGCCCTCCTACCAGCAATCAAATTCTTGTAGGCAATAGACAAGAGGTTCCTCTCTTCAGGGGTAAGCTCGGCAGCAGTCTTTGCAACTTTGTCCATGAATTCAACCATATCATTATATTGCTCGGCATCGTCGGCTAACTTGGCGAGGTAGATATTCTGTTTCCGGGAGGACATCTATGCACATGAAACAAAATAAAATCAATTAGAAATCCCTACTGAGACACAAACTCATCAAAGACAACATTACTGCATCGCAATCCTCGCACACAGAAAAAACACACAAGCGACCACTACCCAGGGGCAAGCAAGAGTGAGAGGAAACTTCAAGCAAAAGAGCAAAGAGCCGTACCTTGGGATCTTTTGAATTAGGGTTTTTGAATTCGAAGCAGAGTATTAAGGGATGTGAGAGAATTAGGGGAGACGGATCCGAGCATTTAATATTGGAAATCACTGGGAAAAGATAATTACAAGTAACCGAACCGAACTGAGATACCTAGAACCGGAAACTGACGAAAACCTTCACACCGGAATAACCGAAATATTCAAAACTGGAACAGAAGAACCGCACTGGAACCAAACCGAATTTCCGAAACCGAAACCAAACCAAAACCTTCTAACCCGAATAGTTCCTATATTTATGTATTCGAAATAACCAAACCAAACCGAGAATGAATATATAAAAATATTAATTAAATATATATATATATAACATAACTAAATTTATATTTATAACTTAAAAATTTATAAAAAAAAATCTGTAAATATTTGAATATATCAAATTATTATAAAAATCCGAACTACCCACACTACTCGAAAGTATTCAAAAGTATCCGATTAATTTTATTCGAAATATTCAAAGTAATCAGAAATATCGATTTTTATCTAAATTATTTTAATTATTTGATATTTTATTTAAATAACCGATATTTTATTTGAACTACCGAACTATTCGAATCGGGTCAGAATCAAATGATAACCGAATTTTTTTCGAGTATTTTCCGATTTCTAGATTTATTATCCGAACTGAACCTAACCCAAAACTATCCGAACCGAACTGAAAATATTTCAAGTAGTAAATGGATCCTCTAGCCTCATATCCGGACTATCCGAAATCCAAATTACCGAACCGAACCAATATCCGAAATGCCCAGGCCCAACACCATTTACAACAAGGTAGTTGAATGCTTCCAATGAAATTGTTGAAAAAGTAGAGAATATTACATGGATTGTTTGGCAGTTGAAACTAGTTGAAAATTAAAAATGGGATCCACTACACATGTGTTACTTGTTTATTGGCCATTGTAATAGTTGAGTTTTTTTCCACCTTATTGTTTCATATCATAATTTTCTTATACATTTTTCTTATACATTAATTTATTTCTTTAATTATTTTGTATCAAAATTCTTCTTTTTTGTGCTCTACAAATAGAAAGTTATTTTATTTCATTTGAACACATATTTTTTATATTTTTCTATAATATTTATTTTCTCAATAAAAATATTATTTATATTTTAATAATATTCTAAGAAATAAATCCAAAATATTAACTTTTGGTTTATTTTAAATATTGTTTTTATTACAAATCATTTATATTTCTAACTATTAATATGTAATCATAATTAAACACACAAAAATATAAAAGAAAAATATGTGGTTAGAATGTTGATTTTTTAAAAATAAAGCATTGTATGATATTAGGAGGTGTTATTGGTTTATGTATTTTAGTGAATTTAAAAATCTAAACAAAAATCAGTGTTATTGGTTATATGACTTAAAAATCCATTTTCAAATCCACTGTTATTGGTTTTATGATTTTTAAACAGATTTTAGAATCAAGTGTTATTCAATGGCAATGATTTATTTATGGATTTGATTTGTAATTTGATTTGAGTGGATTTTTAAGTGTTTTTAAAGTAAAAATACAAAGGAGCAAATATTGAGTTGAGCCTTGTTATTTTGACTGGATTTGTATTATTAGTGGGGGTTATTGGTTCTAGTAATTTAATGGATTTATAAATCTTCCTTATATTCAGAAATCTTCCATAAATCCAATAATTTCTAGATTCAGACAAATAGATTTGAGAATTATGTACATGAATTTCAAAATAAAAGCAAATGAATTGTTACAAATCAATTAAATGGGTTTTTAACTAGACCTAAAAAACACTACAAGTGAACACCACGTCCTCTGACCACAATTTCCGAGACACATGGGTCATAAATTTATCAAGGGCATAACGACAATGTAGCAAGGATAACAAACTTCTCAACTCATGGCTCCTTGTTATCGATTAAGCTAAGAACATCCGACTCATTTTTATTATATTCATTCTTAATAAAACCATAACCGACTGTTACCGACGAACTTCCTCTTACATTCAGAACACACAGATTTTATTACTTCACCTTATCTCTCATTAATTTATCAACTCATCAGTTCTTTGTTATGAAATTAAGCTAAGAACACATAACTGATTTTTATTATATTTTGATTGATATTCTAACAAGTTCTCTGAGTCGAGTCAGAGCATCCTTCTTTAGGGATATGATCAAGAATCAGGAGCATTGGGGTGTGTCTCATGCTTATCATCCGACCAATCAAGACACGGACATATTGCTTGCTAGGTTCAACGAAGAAAAAGGTTTGCTTCTTCATCAATTGGTATTTACTAGTTTTTATCAGTCATTGATTAATGTAGAGCTAATTCTCAAGTGGCTAATAGAAACAATTCCTTGTTTTTGCAGGATGGAAAACGAATCATGTATAATATGAATTTTTGTGAACTTGTCAAAACGTAAAATAAACAGAAAAAACTAAAGTTGAATATTTGTTGAATGACGAGATGAAAGAAAGAAAAGATTATGTAGAGTTTTAGAAAAAAGTAAGGTGTTGAAAAAGAAAATCATTGTTGATAGTTTAAGAGGGGATGGGAGGGAATTGTCAATACGAGGTACATTTCTTTACTTTTTCCACCCAAGAATCATGTGAAGAAAGAGGATGTATTGTAACATTGTGCCTTGAAACTGTGGTGATTGTGCTTCCTTCCATTCTTTAACGATTTCAAAGGGAGGGTGCCTGGAAGGTATATCTAGTAACAATTTCAGGGCGTCAGTGGTGACGGTTATTTGTAGATGAATAAATTGTGGTTTCATTGATTGTGTAATTATTACAGCACTACATAGCAAAGACATTAAACTAGTTCTGTATGTCTCAAAGTATTCTCGATGCTGTTCACTGCATAGAAAGAAACATTAAATGGTTATTTCTTCCTGCATTCGTCACGTCCACCAAAAGCAACTGCGACCCAATCTCTAGGGACGAACATTTTATCCGTTAAATTTGATTCAATTCATTATTCGTTTCAATTTGATCTGAAAAATCCAGATATCTGTAATTTTTCGAAGCAAAGCAAATATTAAAATTTCATAGCCGTTAAAAACGAAGCAAATCAGAAATACTAAAATTTTTAAAGACGGATATCCGATCTGCTCCGGTTTTTATACAAATAAATGTATATCTATAATTAAATATGTATATTTTTATTTTAGCATATAATTTTGTTATTTATAAAATATATATAAAGTATAAAATTAAGGAAAGAATATATTATCTTTATAAAAACTACAATTTTCTAAAATTATGTGTTTTATCAAAAAAATTATTTCATTATAAAAAAGTATGGAACATATAGTTCCATTAATTTTCACTTTGGGTTTAATATTATGTAAAATATTTTTTTAAAAAAACAAACATGTATATCTTTTTTAGATTTACTTGTATTAAACATGGTGTATGAGATATCCGTAAATACCTGTAAATATTCGCAAATATCTAAAAAATTCCGGATATCTGAAAAACCGAATATCCATATTTTTCCGAAGTAAATCAAATCAGAAAATTAAATATCCATAAAATACGAATCAAATCACAGATACCAAAAAATATGGTACTATTCGTACCTACCCCTACCAATCACTGACCTGCAACAACCAGGCCCGGCCCTGATAGGAAGCTTTAGAAGCATGGACTTCCGGCCTTTGATATTATATATAGTTTTCGGCCAAATTTTTCAATAAAATTGTCTAGTGTAGTGGTGCCAAACGTATTATGTCATCGCTAACACCCTGGGTTCAAAACTTGATAGTGTCACTTCTAGTCTTTTTATTTGAAATAGTTTCTGGTCTTTGATAAGTCAGGAACGGTACTTTGATAAGTCAGGAACGGTACTGGCAACAACTACTTTATTGAAGTTTAAAACCGCTAAACAAGTTTAAAGATTAATCAGACAATAATGAGAGAAACTATGACTAAAGTTTATGTTTGTTGAAATATTTAAGAAACTTTCTAGAAACAAGAACTGGTAGATAGTAGTTTTGGTTTCGAATCGAACTGAACTGAAATATAGCTCGGTTTACTTGGGCAACATTTTTCCAAAACCGAAAAACCCGAAACCCAAATAAACTGACTTGAAAAAGCCGAATACACTAAATGCCCATCTCTAATAATCTGTCGTGGGATGTAAATTTTTATCTAGTTATGTATTTTACACGCCAATTGCTCTTTCTATAAATATAATATCAATGGATAACAAAAGAAGAAGAAAAACGAGAAGATTATGACTAGTGGGCCATGCGTACACAATATAAATGTCATAGATATCATCACATGGAAAGAATAAATTTGAAATGAGAAATAAAAAAAAATGGTTGTGACTAGTAGGCCGAAGGTGACGGGCCCATAAAAATCAGACAGGAACTCAGGAAGTATCGGTAACTTACAGATGTGTTGTTTGCCCTAAAAGATCTGATATAGATAGAGCTTTGTGCCGTCGCTCTATCTCCGTTTCCTTCGTGCTTTCTCTCTCAGAGGCGTTTCAATCTCCCTAGTAAACTAGGTCGGTGGTTTAGATATCTCTCTCGGTGAATCTCATCTGAGAGGTTTACCGTTAAAGACCCAAGTTGGATTTGTTTTTTTTCTTCCCCAGTTTCGGTCCGATAAATAAGAAGAACGAGATGAGTAACAAAAAGGCGAGGAAGCTGTCAGAAACATGGGTGTTCTGGGACATCAAGAGCTTTCCGGTTCCCAAACATTGCGATGCTCATCTGGTCCGTTCGTCAATAGAATCAGCCTTGAAGAAGGCAGGCCACTGTGTAGATGATCTCACCATTACTGCCATTGGCAACCTCAATCATACCTCACAACTGTACCCTGATGTACTTCCGGCCATATTTTCCACTGGAATTCGTCTCTGTCACACCCCCCGCGGTTAATCTTCTCATCTCTGTCTCGTCTTAGAAATTAGTGTATAGATTCATATGCTTTGTATTTCGAATATTAAATTAGGGGTTAGATTCAAAGGGATGTATTTTTTTCTTTGTTGTTTTGAGTTGCTTTTCCTATATTGAAACAGGTTTCGGGTGCCTTTTTGGTGATTTTATTTTGTATCCGCCGAGCAATCCGTTGACGGTTACATTCATAATCTTATCCCATGAGAATTTTTACTCAGTCAAGCTCCGAGAGGAGGGATATTCAGTAATCGATTCTGAATCGCTTCCCTGGGAAAATTTAATTAGAGGTTTTTTTTTTGCTCTCTCTCTCCCTCTCTCTATGGCAGTGTGTTGAAATAACCAGTGTTTCTGAACTAGCTAGTTTTTTTTTTCCCACCAGATGCAGTGGATTTAGAAGAGACAAAAAGACATGCAAATCGGGTGAAGTACTCTGAATCTAACTGGTTTTGCACATTATGCGGAGTTGGTGTTGTACCCAGAATAATGCCGTGCGGAATGTATCATGGCGAAAGGTCTGAAGGCAAAATCTTTGACGGTTTTACTAAGCATATCAAGAGTAGAGATCATGCGGAACATGTAAGCAATAATCTCTCCCTCTATTGAATTATGTTTTTAAATAATAAAGGGGTCTTCATTTAGTATATCATTATAAACAATGCTGGGAATAGACAGCAGAATACAATTCGTTTCCCTATCTTAATACCTATTTTGACCCCGTTGTGCACTTGCTTTGTCAAGCAGGAGATGGAGAGGGTTAGGTATCCTTTAAGCATTGAAATGGAGTGTCTTTATGCTAAAGGAGTTAAAGGAAAAACTGAAGATGGTGGAGAAGAAGAAGAAGAAGATGATGAAGAAGAAGAAGGAGATGATGATGAAGAAGAAGAGGGAGATGAAGATGATTATTATGCTGATTATGAGTGGGATCACCTCTCCGTCTAGAGCACTTGTATAGGATGCCCCAAAAGGTGGGGATTGTTGTTCTTTATCGCGTTTCATAATTTGTGTGGTTTAATCATCACACACTAATTCTAGAGACTTGTGCTTATTTTTCGTTTCTCTCTTTTTTTTTTGTCAACTTGTTTTCATTAAAAAGAAAATGTTCAATGGGCTTGAGTACAATGTGATACATGATTTAATATACAAGAGTGGCTCAAGAGCCAAGAGGTCCAGAGGATTTTTTCGATAAATAAATTAAAGCTCAGTTGCCGACATAAGAGGCGACGCCCGATGTGGTTCATGCGAAGTTAAGGTTTCCAGACACGTCATGCGAAGCTCCCAGTGCCGATGTTGGATTCCGTCCTGTGTGAGGCTGCTCCGCCGTAGTTTGTATCTCCGAAGCCAAATACTATCGCACTTTAATCCTTTCATCTTCAAGGTGACGCCTCAACTCCAGTATCAACATTAGTTACTTTGAGATGCTTTCCACCCTAGCCGTGAGTACTTAAACAGAGAGATCTTTTTTTTTTTCACTCTAGCCGTGAGTATTCAAACTGATATTAGTTTTTACAAAATATAATGGTGGTTATTGTCTAAAAGTGCCAAACATTGGTTTTGTTCTAATGGGAATAGCTAATAAGGTATAACTTGTCCCCTTTTAACAAATTTCCCCAAAAAAAAATTAGGATTTAGATTTTTGCTCCATTTTTATTAAAACATCATATAAAGGGAAATGAGGAGGGCCTGGAGGAAAGTGAGTGATCATTTGATTTGAGTTGTGTGGAGTGTGGACTTGGTAATGGATGGGGTGTCCACTGAAAGATCTGCTGGGAGAGAAACAATGATAGACTCTTCAGCTTTTGATAGACTAGGCGGTCCACCAAGAGAACCTGCCAAAGTGAAAGAAATTATTTGCGACAACAAACCACCATTTGGGAATATGCATAAAGCCACAGAGAGTAAACATCACCACTAGCTGCAATAGCTGAAGTAGCAGCTTCTGGCGATGTTTATTATCCTTTTCAAGGAGGGATATCAATGAAGATGTAAGTGGCCTTGATACAGAAAAATGCATCACTTGGAAACAAATAAGAGCCACTCCAAAGTTAATAATCGAGTTGTCTCGACCCTCAGCGAACAAATGACTTTATTGGGCTTGTGCTTCTTGGAGAAATATTGTTTTTTGACTGACTTCGGGTTCGGTCCGCGGTTGGCACCGTTCTCAACAGATACACATAAAAGAAGAGATACGGGTTTCATTGCTTCATCAAACTGACTCTGGGTTTAGGCCATTACCTACAAGGTAGTACAACATCGCGAAGCCTTAACTATGAGTAAGAAACAATCTGTTTTTATAGTAAGAAACCATCTGTTTTTTTTTATCTATGCTAATTTTCTTTCTCACAAATTCGACACATGTTTAACAGTAAACCATTCTAACAATTAGTGGAACACAACTGTCATCGATAATAAGGAAAAATCAAGCAATGAATATATTTTTTTTTGTTTTCTGGTCGTATGATTCTGATTCAAGTTGACTTCTTCTTCTTATTCTTCTTCTGCTTCTTCTCCTCTCTTGCGACTCCTCTTCCTCTCTTCCCCTTACAACTCCCCTTCCTCTTCATCTCATCCTCTTCGTCTTCCTCCATCTTGTGCTTCTTCTCCTCTCTTGCGACTCCCCTTCCTCTCTTTCCCTTACAACTTCCCTTCCTCTTCATCTCCTCCTCTTCGTCTTCCTTCATCTTATTCTTGTGCTTCTTCTGCTTCTTCTGCTTCTCTTGCGACTCCTCTTTCTCTCTTCCCCTTACAACTTCCCTTCCTCTTCATCTCTTCCTCTTCATCTTCCTCCATCTTATTCTTGTGCTTCTTCTGCTCTCTTGCGACTCCTCTTCCCCTCTTCCCCTTACAACTCCCCTTCCTCTTCGTTTTCCTCCATCTTGTGCTTCTTCTCCTCGTTGAAGCCTTTGTTGGCCTTCGTATTCTTATTCTTCTTAGGATTCTCCTTCACTAGCTTCTCCTCATTAAGAACCACATACTCGTTGATCCCCAGAGCCTGCAGCTCCTCTGCATTTCGAGCCTTCCTGCGTTGTTCCTTTCTCCATTTCTTAGCTCTCTGCCCATCGCGGTAGGGATCCATCTGGCCGGATGCAATACGTTTTGCTCGATCATATTGCTGCTTGTCTTCCTTGCTAGGAGCAGGAAGCTCCAAGAAGTCTCGCAGTGACAGTTGCTTTTTAAGCACATTTTCAAGCGATCTCTTCAATGCTTGAGTGTAAAGAAGCATGACATTCCTCTTATGCCTGTCTTGACAAAACTGGAGATGTTTGACATGTCGGTGGTCCCCTCCAATAATGACAACATTGTTCTTGTAGTTGGAGTGCCTATCATCCTGTTTCAAGACCCTCAACAACGCAAAATCAGCAGCATCGTCTTCTTCAGACTCGGCATAGAACAGCGGTATACCATGCTTCTCCATTGTTTCTTTGTCTTGAAGAGACATGCGGCTGTTTCTGTGGTTCTGCCTATAACCTCCAACAAAAACCTTGATCTCGAAGACCCCGTTGTAGCCAAAGCGAATGAGAGAAGATCTGAACATCTTTAACAAATCATCACGTTCCATCTCATAAGGAATTGGTGCGTTTTCAGCATCCCAATAGAAGATCGTCTTCTGATTCTTGCAAGAAGGAGGACACGTTAAAAGGCATTTTGTGTGATTTTCCTGAAAGAAAAGGAAAGAATGGTTTAGGATATTCCATAAAGAAAACGAAATCAAAACATCCGTACCAAAAGAAAGCCAAAGAACTTCCATAAAGAAAACAAAATCAAAACATCTGTACTGAAAGAACTCAATCCCCACTGAAAGAACTTGCTGATATTAGCGTCGGAGACTCGCGTCGGAGACTTGCTGAGGTTAGCGACTCGTTGAGGTTAGCGTCAGAGACTCGCTGAGGTTTTCGTGGAGTCTTGTAAAAGAAAAAGAAAGAACTTCTGACTCGGAAGATTTTTTTTTTTTTTTTTTTTGTCAACCCTTTTATATTTATACATTAAAACCAAGTTATTACATAGTTTTGACTATTACATCTAGCCTTTTTGGCAAGTTCGTCTACTAGCCATAATCTATTCCTAGGCATATAAGAGAAACTAAAACCATTATCCTTAGCAGCTGCTGCAATGTCCTGTATCATGGAGATACTCTCCGTGTTACGGACCTTCCTGGTAGTTGCTCCTGTGATATACTGAGCCAACTCATCCACTATAGTCTTACAATCACTTATAAAGTGAACCTTGTCGAAGGCCAGTGCTCGCACTTGGGTAACTGCTATGCGCAAAGCCTCGGTTTCTGCTTCTCTTGGTGTATTTGTTGCACGTATGGAAGTGGATCCCTGAAGCAGCTGATTGCCTTGCATGCTATGTAAGGACCAACCAACTCCTGCCACTTCCTTATCATTTTTCCACGAAGCATCAACTTGACAGTAGTATTGAGCACCTGATGGTAATGTCTGCTGAATATGTGAGGGTTCTTCCTTTTGCCTTTCATTCTCTGTGTTATGTTGATTTGAGCAAGTGTTCGCCTCCTCCCATTGACATAAGTCTCTTATTGCATCATGAATAACTTTGACTATGTGCTCCCTTTTCTGATGGAAGACTATGTTATTTCTCTTCTTCCATACTCTCCATCCAATATAGAAATTTAGGAGCTCTCTTTTATCCTTTTTAGCCAGAGTAAGCAGTTTCTCTACATTCTGCTGTGTATCTTCTCTGGCTTCTGCATCCCCTGTAAAACTTGTAGGTGTCAGGGACCAAATTTCTCTTGTAACTCTGCATTGAAACAATAAGTGATACTGTGATTCAGGATATTCTCCACACATCAGACAAGCATTATCAATCTTTATGTTTCTTTTTCTCAAATTTTCTGCCACAGGTAGTCCATCATGCAATATTCTCCACCAGAATGTTTTAATTTTCGGTGGCAAATTTAACTTCCATATACCTGAGCAGCTCTTCTTCGCATCTTCTGTTAAACTCTTGCTTCCTTCTTGTTCTAAACTCAGGTGATTCCATAGTTGATTGCATAGATGGTAACCTGATCTCACAGTGTATTCTCCTGTCTTAGTGAAGATCCATATAGGAGTATCCTGATCCATTACATGGCTAACTCTTATATTGAGAATATACTGAGCATCCTCTTGTCTTATTATGCTCTTAATGAACTGCTCATTCCAATCTTTAGTCCCTCCAATCATTAGATCACAGACTCTTAAATGCGGGAAAGCTTCTTTACCTGATTCTGAAGCTGGATTGGCTGATTGAGTGTGAATCCATTTATCCTCCCATACTCTTATTTTCCTTCCATCTCCCACTATCCACTTGGTTCCTTCTTGAAGTAAGCTTCTCGCTTGTACTATGCTGCGCCATGCATAGCTTGAGTCTCTGTAGCTGGGAGCTTGTAAAAAATCTGCATGCCTGAAATATTTAGCTTTCATTACTCTGGCCAATAGAGAGGATGGATTTTTAATGATTCTCCAGCCTTGCTTAGCTAACAGTGCTAAGTTAAACATCTCCATATCTCTTATTCCTAGCCCTCCCTCCCGTTTTGAAGCAGTAATCTTTTTCCAACTAATCCATGGGATTTTCTGTTTATCCTTTTGTCCTGACCACCAAAAATTTCGCATACTAGAGGTAATTTCATTTAGCAATCCTTTTGGAAGCATAAAACAGGACATTGCATAAGTCGGTAAGGATGTGATCACTGCTTTCAATAACACCTCTCTTCCCGCTGGACTCAGAAATCTATTATACCAGATATTTAAAGGTTAATTCGAAAAGTTTTTTTCTGTTACTAAAAATATGAAAACAATCAAAACACTATATGGAAAATGAAAGATGATAATTTTGAACAAGGAACACACATAAAAGAGAAACAGAGAGATATATATATATATATATATATATATATATATATATATATATATATATATATATATATATATATATATATATATATATATATATATATATATATATATATATATATATATATATATATATATATATATATATATATATATATATATATATATATATATATATATATATATATAGATATATATATATATGGAGGCTTTAGAAGGAGGATAGTTTTGTAAAGTTGATAGATTTTAAAAGTTATGTAGATTGTGAATATACATATACTTTAACTTATAAAATTTGATCATAACTTTTTTAGATTGGTAAAGATTTTCATAAATTTGTATTAATCTTTTCTATCATTCTTTTTGTAAAGTAAATATATGATTATATTTTTCTAAATCATTTAGCATGATTATTTTTTTGTTTTGCAAAACATGTTTATTTGTTAAAAAATAAAAATAAAGATACATATAAAATTATGTTAGTATGATAAGATGAATATTATTAACAACTTTGACCATATGATGTTTGAGACCCGCATCTCTTTCTAATACCTCTCAATTTTCTGAAAAAAACATTTTTCTTAAGAGTTTCCTTTCTTTGCAGAAATTTCTGATTTCATTTTCAGTCTTCTTTGCAATTTTTTTTTCTTTTTCGCCGTAATTTCAGTTCCATCTCTTAAGAAATTGTATTAGTTTCTTGTTCATGTCAGGTATGAACAAATCTTTGTCATCCGTATGATTTTTAGCTTTGTCTAATCTCTTCATCTTCCTCACTGATTCCTCAAAATTTTCAATATTGATAATGTGATTTAAAAGTTTTATTTTCTTCGCTAAATTTGCAAATCATGCAGATATTTATCATGGAATGCTTTAAAAGTTTTTAGATGTAATTGTTTTGAGTGGAGGAGAATATTAGATTGCAGTAGGAAATCAGATTTATGTTGGATTTAGAGATGACAATTTATGGATCTAGCTTCTTTGTGCTCCAGTTTCACAGATGGAACAATTTAACGAAAGTGAAGTCTTCTCTGATAGACGGTAACCGGTTATTGATTAAGTTATATGGATAACCATTTCATATATGATGCAATGTCAAACTATAGAATATATATCTTATTTATTGAGTTTTGTATCTTTTGGAACCAGGTAGGCATGAAGTTCTAGGCAAGATGAACTCATAAATACTACATTGGCTTAGATGACAAAACTAGTTATTCGTTAAGTTATCTGGATAAAAAAGACATATAATCTAAAAGTAATAATCCGTAGTTGTGTTATGAGAATTGTTAAAGCCATCAAAAGGCACTTGCTTAGATAATAAGGACCATGGTCTAAATGGTCTTCAGAATTTTGTCCAATCATAGCCCGAGTAGAAACATGGGTATATAGCCATATTAGGTCCAATTAGATTTGGACAAAGGACAACCAAAATACTCCTTACTTGACAGCTCATAGTTGACAGGTACTAAAAGAATGTGATATGTCCTCGTTTATGAACCCTACTTGCAAGAAATTTGACTACAAGATCCACCCGTCGAGCAGGGACGAAAGTCGGTTAGCCCAACCATTTGACAGCTCTAGGTATAGTTGACAACAACAACAACAAACAATATGGTGCTGGGGTGGGTGGACGTGCTATTTCCCCACGAAAACTATTATATAGCATCAGATGTCCACCAAACTATGACATCGTTCTAAATCTCTCCAAATTGAAAATTAGAAATCTATTTCTCCCCGAATTGATAGTTCGAAATGTAATTATCCATAGACCATTGTTTTAACTTGTTTGCTGTTAACCAAACAATTTTTAACAAACTAAACCAAAAAAAAATCAGACCAGACTATCTAACAGTTCCGACCCCTTTACATCTTCTTCTTCACCCGAGGAGCGAGAGACTCAATTCCTCCTCCTTCACCATCCCCAACATTGATATCTATTTGAGAGGAAATATTTGAAGGTTTGAGAGGAAATATTTGAAGGTTTGATATCTTTTTATGCTGGTGTATTGTTTATGTCATCAAGATCTGATATATTTTAGAGTTGCGGATCAAGTGTTTCTAATTTCATCTGAATTTTGATTGTTTTAGGATATATCAAAAGTTTTCTCTAATCTGTAAGAAAACAAGTGGAGGAAGAGTGTCATCATCTCTTGCTCGTTGGGAGAAGAAGACACTAACGGTTCAAGTTTGGTTTTTCTTTTCTTTTTTTGTTTAGTTGGTTAAAAATGTTTGGTTTAGTTGGTTAAATTGCTTGGTAAACAGTAAACCAGTTAAAACTGTAAATTTTGGGTAATTAAATTTCAAACTATCGATTCAGGGAGAAATAAGTTTGTATATTTAATTCAGGGAGATTTAGAACGAGGTCATAGTTTGGTGGACATTTGTTACTATATGATAGTTCTCGTGGAGAAATAGCACGTTTAGTTCCAAGCAAAGTCCAAGTTTTCAAGTCGAGTAGATCCTTCGGTTTATATTCCTTTTTTTTTAATTTTTTTTTCCTTTTCAATGTAAAATTTATGTTACTAATATGGGGGGGTTTAACTGGTGTAAGTCGTTTTTCTCTTTCGAATGTAGTATAAATGTGTTTTAAATTTGGCAAACAAATGTGTGTTCATTTTTTTTGCAGAACTACTCATTAGTAACACTACAATCCACACTGAAAGGAAAACTAGTCTTCATCTTCTTACCCAAGTCCAAAAATGTGAACTGAAATTAACCCAAAAAAATCAAATCGAAACTGATCAGACAAAGTACATATATGAATCCAAAACTATAATATTTGAAAATTTATATTCGATAAGAACCGATTCTGAATGTTTATGACTATTGACTTTCCGCGTCCTTTTCTCATTTATGATTTAGTTTGCAACGTATTTCTATTTGTAAACTTTATCTTTTTGTGAACTTTAGTTAGTATAAAATTGTATGTCTAATTTAGAGATTAAAATGTTAGTTTCATTTAAAAAAAAACAATACATTTGACGGATCTAAATAGAAAGAATAAACAACTAAATCGAATAATATTTGAATTTTTTGAATATGTATAACTATAAAAATATAGAACCAAATGAAATCGATCCAAAACAGAATAAAACTCTTATGGACACGTTTAAACTGAATTTTAGAAGCAAAGGAAAAAACTATTCGCCACTGGTATACCGGGGCATTATGTGAAGTGAAAAAGCACAATGGGATTTCAAACCGCCTTTTATCGCGACTTGTAATCCGCCAAACGCGCGTTATTTGCGGCCGCGATTACGGACTTCAAATCAAACTATTTTAGAAAGTTGTAGGATGATTATCCTCGATCTCTCGGTCTAGCAAACAGTGGGGAAGAAGAAGGAAAGGAGAATGAGCTCTCCACCACCACCAGTAACTGTGAACTGGAAGACTATGTTATTTCTCTTCTTCCATACTCTCCATCCAATATAGAAATTTAGGAGCTCTTTTATCCTTTTTAGCCAGAGTAAGCAGTTTCTCTACATTCTGCTGTGTATCTTCTCTGGCTTCTGCATCCCCTGTAAAACTTGTAGGTGTCAGGGACCAAATTTCTCTTGTAACTCTGCATTGAAACAATAAGTGATACTGTGATTCAGGATATTCTCCACACATCAGACAAGCATTATCAATCTTTATGTTTCTTTTCTCAAATTTTCTGCCACAGGTAGTCCATCATGCAATATTCTCCACCAGAATGTTTTAATTTTCGGTGGCAAATTTAACTTCCATATACCTGAGCAGCTCTTCTTCGCATCTTCTGTTAAACTCTTGCTTCCTTCTTGTTCTAAACTCAGGTGATTCCATAGTTGATTGCATAGATGGTAACCTGATCTCACAGTGTATTCTCCTGTCTTAGTGAAGATCCATATAGGAGTATCCTGATCCATTACATGGCTAACTCTTATATTGAGAATATACTGAGCATCCTCTTGTCTTATTATGCTCTTAATGAACTGCTCATTCCAATCTTTAGTCCCTCCAATCATTAGATCACAGACTCTTAAATGCGGGAAAGCTTCTTTACCTGATTCTGAAGCTGGATTGGCTGATTGAGTGTGAATCCATTTATCCTCCCATACTCTTATTTTCCTTCCATCTCCCACTATCCACTTGGTTCCTTCTTGAAGTAAGCTTCGCTTGTACTATGCTGCGCCATGCATAGCTTGAGTCTCTGTAGCTGGGAGCTTGTAAAAATCTGCATGCCTGAAATATTTAGCTTTCATTACTCTGGCCAATAGAGAGGATGGATTTTTAATGATTCTCCAGCCTTGCTTAGCTAACAGTGCTAAGTTAAACATCTCCATATCTCTTATTCCTAGCCCTCCCTCCCGTTTTGAAGCAGTAATCTTTTTCCAACTAATCCATGGGATTTTCTGTTTATCCTTTGTCCTGACCACCAAAATTTCGCATACTAGAGGTAATTTCATTTAGCAATCCTTTTGGAAGCATAAAACAGGACATTGCATAAGTCGGTAAGGATGTGATCACTGCTTTCAATAACACCTCTCTTCCCGCTGGACTCAGAAATCTATTATACCAGATATTTAAAGGTTAATTCGAAAACTTTTTTTTTTTTCCGTTGCTAAACAATAAAAAAAAAAAATTTAAATTAAATCTCTATTATTATCGAAGTCCCCGTGAAGCGAAGAGTGTGGAAGAAGAATAAGGAAAGGAGAATGAGCTCTCCACCACCACCAGTAACTGTGAACTGGAAGCACAGTATCCTCTACATAACCCTAATCATATCTCTTCTCTACTCCATCGAAACCCTAATCTCGCACAAACTCCACATCAACCACAACCAAATCCGCCTCAAACGGTCTCCGAATCTCCCTCTACGCTTCCGCGACGACGGCACCTTCAAAATCCTCCAGGTCCGTTTACGTTATTCCCTTTCTAAATTCGTGCAATATCGCTACTCGCTAGTGTTTGATTTGATTTGATTTGGTTTTGAATGATCGACGATTGCTGGGTGATCTGACGTCTACAGGTCGCGGATATGCATTTCGGAATGGGGAGCATTACTCGATGCAGAGACGTGACGGATGCTGAATACCACTACTGTTCTGATCTCAATACCACTCGGTTCCTTCGGAGGATGATTGAAGCCGAGAGACCCGATCTCATCGCATTTACTGGTAAGTTTTGTGTAAATCCATGCGTAATTGATCCTCTAATGCTCGTGAAAGCGCGAGGGAGAGAAGTACCGGTGCTGATTTGAGCTATACATGTTTACTTTTTCTTAAAATCTCCGAATGTAGTAAGGGGGTAGACAAATTTGGAAACTGTTGCACACAACTTTGGTTATATTCTTTTATAGACTTGTGTTAGTGTTTCTTGATTGCTAGTGAAAGCTGTTAGTGAAACTGATAGCTTCTTAGAGCTCCTCCATGCTTGGTTGTAAGATTTAGTGATGATGAAACTTGAATGAGCAAACACATTTGATCCACAATTAGTTTCGCTGTATGATTAAGTGATGATGAAACTTGAACGAGCAAACACATTTGGTTCACAATTTTAGAGCTGGTTGGCTAAGTTTTCTCTGATTCCTCCTGTTGTTGTTGGTGGTGATTAGGGGATAATATATTTGGATCAAGCACTACTGATGCAGCGGAATCTCTTCTTCAAGCCATTGGTCCAGCCATTGAATATGGAATCCCATGGGCTGCCATTTTAGGAAACCATGACCAGGAATCCACTATGAACCGTGCAGAGCTGATGACTTTCCTCTCGCTTATGGATTTTTCTGTCTCTCAAATCAATCCACCACTCGAGGATGACTCGGAAAGAGGCGCATTGAGATCAATTGATGGCTTTGGGAATTACCGCCTTAGAGTACACGGTGCACCTGGTTCTGTTCTGTCAAATAGCACCGTCTTTGACCTCTTCTTTCTTGACAGTGGAGATAGAGAAACAGTCCAAGGTAGACGAACATATGGATGGATCAAGGATTCTCAACTTAGTTGGCTTCAAGATACTTGTAAACAGGTAAAAGAGACTAGCCGTTTCTTATTACATCTGGTCAAATATTTACATAGTCAGATCTTTTATCTTGATTACGCATTGGTCAATCAAGATTCATTAAACTCATAACAGGGTCTTAAACAGAACATGGCAAACGTTCCAAGTAATCCTGATCCAGCGCTAGCCTTCTTCCACATTCCAATCCCCGAAGTCCGTGATCTGTGGTACACACCCTTTATTGGCCAGTTTCAGGAGGGTGTGGCATGCTCCATCGTGCAATCAGGAGTCTTAAATACTTTTTTGTCTATGGGAAATGTAAAAGCCGCGTTCTTAGGACACGACCATGTCAATGATTTCTGCGGAAATCTAAAAGGGGTATGGTTTTGTTACGGTGGAGGATTTGGATACCATGCATATGGAAGACGAAATTGGCACAGAAGAGCGAGACTTATAGAGGTTAAGCTCGGGAAAGGAAGAGACACGTGGACAGGAGTTCAACGTATCAAGACGTGGAAACGGCTCGACAATAAAGAGTTGAGCAAGATAGACGAACAAGTTTTATGGGAAGCTTCCTCCTACTCGTTTCTGAAGTGACAAGACAAATAAGGTATATTAATTTCTTTCTTTCATGATTGCCCATCTATTTGATGTTTTGTGTAAGAAATTTCGGAGTCTAACTTTTAGGCTTCTGGTCATACTTAACGCCATGCGTTGCACTTGATACATATGTGTCTGTTGGTCGTTAAAACGTTTTTCAGATGGTCACAAAGGAAGACCTTATGAGTATTGATATCATTGTTCGTTAGGACCACTCCTGCTGAAACATATGTGAACTGAAACACCGAATTTCGTTTTAAGATTCTTTTTAAATGTCTCTTTCGTTGTTGTTTCGATGTGTGATCTCTTTGACTAATATAAATTTATAATCATCTTGAATTTTTTTTTTTAAATTATTGAGTTTTTAAAATTATTTATTAGCTAATTAACATCACATGATTGACTTTGTTGGTTATTGTTGCACATATTTTGATTGTCAAATCATTTCATATTTTTCTTTTTAGCTAATATATGCTTGTTTCGCTATCTTTGTCATTTTTTGCTACCTTGTCTTATAATAGTTTATGTTTTTGTCTTCTCCTATCCTTTTCCTTTTTGGTCGTGACTTTTATATAAAAAAATATTTATTTTAAATATTATTAAGTTGGAACATTTCTTTAGTGCTCACACTGTAGATATTGACAAACAGGTACAGAATAGTTAAGACTGATGAGTAAGGACCACGTGTTGAATAATTATCAACCTAAATACTTCTATGATCCTAGTCTTTATTTGTGTTTTTTATTTTAGTTAGAAACACCTTTGCTTTTTTATTGACCAATTACTGTTTACTACTAATAATTGACATTGTCAAATCCTTCATTTGTTACAGTAAGATACAACGCTGGTGTGTATATTAACTGGAAACCTACGTTGTTGTCTCCCGAGAGTTTGGTCTGTCTCATTCTAGTTTTATCATTGCCCTTCTCTATATAAAGCGCACAGGTCGAGAGAGAGACAAGAGCACCACGTAAACGATCAGACAGTTGATTAGAAAAAGAACTCTGTCGGAAAATGGATAACATCGACCAAGAGTTCAACAATTACTGGGAAACAAACTCCTTCCTCCAAAACGAAGAGTTCGAATATGACAGGTTCTTTCTTCTTTTTAATTTTTGTCTCTCTCTATTCCTATATCCCCACTTTCCCGGAAAGAATTGAGATTCTGATATTTGTTTCTTTCTCTAAAAGCTGGCCTTTGGAAGAAGCGATTTCTGGGTCGTACGATTCGAGTTCGCCTGATGGGGCGGCTTCGTCTCCTGCTTCTAAGAATATTGTGTCGGAGAGAAACAGAAGACAGAAACTTAACCAGAGACTCTTCGCTCTTCGATCAGTTGTCCCCAATATCACTAAGGTTCGTTTTTATTTAGTTCCTATCAAAACTCTTTGTCTTCTAGCTCAAGATCCAAGCTTATTATGGATTCTGTTTTTTTCTTTTTCTTTTGGTAGATGGATAAAGCATCAATAATCAAAGATGCTATCAGTTACATACAAGGGTTGCAATATGAAGAGTCGAAGCTCGAAGCTGAGATCAGAGAACTTGAATCTACACCAAAAAGTAGCCTGAGCTTCAGTAAAGATTTTGATCGTGATTTGCTGGTTCCTGTCACATCCAAGAAGATGAAGCAGCTTGATTCTGGTCCTTCCCGTTCTCTCATCGAAGTTCTCGAAGTAAGTTTCTGTGCTTCCTACTTAACACCTTGACTCCTTGAGTCATTTAAACCAAAAATAATAATTTTCATTAAAAATTGTTGGTTTTTTTTTTTTTGGGGTGTGATTGAAGTTGAAGGTAACATTCATGGGAGAGAGGACAGTGGTGGTGAATGTAACATGTAATAAGAGGACAGACACAATGGTGAAACTGTGTGAAGTCTTTGAGTCACTGAATCTCAAAATCCTCACTTCCAATCTCAATTCTTTCTCTGGCATGATCTTCAACACTGTCTTTATTGAGGTCAGCATCTCTCTCTCTCTCTATCTCCAATTTGTAATTAGTTAATTACTATCAAGTAGTAATGATTAAAATTAGTCAAGAAGTGGACAGTAAACTTTTCAAGGACAAAAGTAAAAGGAAGCATTCATATAGTATTGATTTAGTTAACTTTCCTTAAAGTCTAATGCTAATTATATAAATCGCACGATACAATTGGGCTAAAGTAAATAGTTTTTTTTTTGTTAGATTAAATCGCTAATATGGCTAAACTGTTCTATTTTTATACTAGATTTTGCAATCTCGTCTGATTTGTTTTTGAAGGATTTTCGTGGTTTTATGCTCGTGCAAATTATTTTAACGCTGAATCTTATTGGTGACGCTGCAAATGAGCCATTTGTGTTATTACTTTATTTGTTTTCGTTATAAAATATGTATATATACCTTTCTCAAAATGCAAGGTTTCTTGATTTGAATCATTTGATATTTGGTTTAGACGACATGGACCTTTCTGGTTGATTTAAAGGAAGATCTTATTAGACTAAACTAATCATTAAATTAATAGAAAATAGTCTGGGTTTGGTCGTCATTACATTTTGAGTTTGGTCGTAATTACATATTTTCGTTGGCCCCTTGACGGTGTGGCCTATTTTGTAATTTTTGTCATCAAGTAAATTGCACGGCACCGAAAAATATTTTATTTACTTCCACTGTTTTGTTTTTTGAACACATCTAATTCCACCGTTAAAATCGTCAACTGTAATGATTATATAAAAGTATTTTCAAAACTTTCTTTTTGTTTGTCAATATATATATATAAACTACTAAATACAATAGTTTTTAATAGTTGATCATTTTTACAAAAATGTTTATTGTTCTTTTTATGAACACCAAAAAATAATTATTGTTTATTGTTTTCCTTTATCGGTGGTGAATAGTCATATACTAGGCACTATCGGTGTGGTAAATTGTTACGTAAATGGGTTCCTGACTTCTATATCGGGACGTGGGAGAGGCGGAGAGCCTTCGACCAAACATTTATTGGTTTTGTTTAGTATTTTTATAATTAATTTATGGCCCCACATTTACTGGAATTGGTCCTTTGGCCATTAAAAATGAAAAAAAAATATTATCTCTGCGATAAGCAGAATCTGATTGCTTTTGTAATGAATATTGCTCAACCGCTCGAATTAAATAACATTGGGATATAAAATGATAAAATATTAGCTAATTCTGCCAGATACGTCATATATTGTCTGGAACTAATAAAACGATTATAGCTGATTCTATCAAATGCCTCAGCGAAATACAGAATCAAGTGTTAGTAAATGATTGGATCTTAGAGATAAGATTATGATCCACAACAAGAGTATATAATAATAAATATATATATACTTTTGGTTGCTTTATCTTTAATGTGGCATATGTCTCTTCTTTGGCTGACGTCTTCGTTTGAGTTTTCGATTTGTAATTCCCCGTTTTGATGATATAATTTTCTTTATTATTAATGTTATTTTTTTGTTTAAATTTGAAAAGGCGGATGAAGAAGAACAAGAGGTGGTGAGGTTAAAAATAGAAACTGGAATAGGAGCTTATAATGAAACTCAGAGCCCCACTTTGAGCATCGATTCTCTTTACTAATCAATTTCTTTTTTCATTTGTTTTGGCTTCTCTCTTTACAAATAAATAATATGTTATCTTTCCATTTTGGTTTTGTTGGTTCATCATGAAGACTTCTTGTGCGTTTATAATAGTGTCTATAATAATAATCGTACGCATTGTTTTTTAATTCAATTTGGGGTGTGGGAAATGGTATGTTTATCCTCAAATAAAACAGGTGTTAAAAAAAAAATCCTTAAACAAAACAGAAAAGAAAAAGGTGATTTGCTTCTTATTTTCGATCAAGACGGCAAAATTAAGTTGAACGAAGAGTAGACCAATAATTGGCTTTACTACTGTTTCTTTTTTTTTTTTTGTTTGTTGAAGCCAAGATAACAAGCTATTTAACAGAAATATAGTAATCATTTAGGTGCTATATTTTCGTTGGCCACTTGGCTGTGGCTTATTCTGTAATTTTATTCAAGTAAATTGCATGACTTTTAAAAATACTAATTCTAGTTCCACTGTTATCATCAATTGTAATGATTATATAAAAAAATTCAAAACTTTCCCTTTTCGTTTGTCAATTTATCATTTATTATTTCTTTTAACAAAGTTTGTCAATTTATTTATAAATAACTAGATATTAAAAATAGGAAATTAGGTGGTATGGCTAAGAAAAATGTTTTCGACAAAAAAGGGTTTATGGTTTTTCCTTTACCGGTGGTGAATAGTTCCAGTTTCATTTTTTTTTTTTTGGTCAAACAGTTCCAGTTTCATTTATTTCTTCTCAATCGGCGTGGTAAATAGTTACGTAAATGGGTTCCTAGCTTCCATATCGGAACGCGGGGAGAGCCTCGACCAAGCATTTATTGGTTTTGTTTAGTATTTTAATAAAATTAGTTTTGGTCACACAACTATTGGAATTGGTCCATTTGGACATTAAGAAAAGAAAAATATATTATCTCTGCGGTAAGCAGAATCTGATTGCTTTTGTAATCAATGTTGCTCAACCGCTCGAATTAAATAACAATGGGTTATAAAACGATACTAAAATACTCCGGATACCTAATGTACGATGTTTTATCTTTTATTTTGTATACAAATATATGATGTTTTAAGATATAATTAATGTATTTATTTTTAAAATTTAAACATAAATTAAAAAATAAAATTATGAGTGGTAAAACTTTATTGATATAATCAAAAAATAACAATTAAAATAATGTATTTATTATTTTTTAATATGCGTGTAAAATCTTAAACATCATATATTTAAATCCAGAGGTAGTATTAGCTAATTCTGCGAGATACGTCATATATATATTGTCTGGAGTTGATAAAAGGATTATAGGATACTTTCAAATGTGAGAGAAATAAAGAATAAAAGTCTCAATAAATAATTGGATCTTAGAGATAGGATTATGATCACAATTGCTGATATATATTCTCTCCGTTTCACAATAGATGATGTTATTCTTTAGTGCAAAAAGGGTGTATGGTTTTTTCCTTTACCGGTGGTGAATAGTTCCAGTTTCTTTTTTTTTTTTTTTTTTTGGTCAAACAGTTCCAGTTTCATTTATTTCTTCTCAATCGGCGTGGTAAATAGTTACGTAAATGGGTTCCTAGCTTCCATATCGGAACGCGGGGAGAGCCTCGACCAAGCATTTATTGGTTTTGTTTAGTATTTTTATAATTAATTTATGGCCCCACATTTACTGGAATTGGTCCTTTGGCCATTAAAAATGAAAAAAATATTATCTCTGCGGTAAGCAGAATCTGATTGCTTTTGTAATCAATGTTGCTCAACCGCTCGAATTAAATAACAATGGGTTATAAAACGATACTAAAATACTCCTCCGGATACGAAGTTATGATGTTTTATCTTTTATTTTGTATACAAATATATGATGTTTTAAGATATAATTAATGTATTTATTTTAAAATTTAAACATAAATTAAAAAATAAAATTATGAGTGGTAAAACTTTATTGATATAACAAAAATAACAATTAAAATAATATATTTATTATTTCTTAATATATGTGTAAAATCTTAAATATCATATATTTAAATCCGTAGGGAGTATTAGCTAATTGCAAGATACGTCATATATATATTGTCTGGAGTTGATAAAAGGATTATAGGATACTTTCAAATGTGAGAGAAATAAAGAATAAAAGTCTCAATAAATAATTGGATCTTAAAGATAGGATTATGATCACAATTGCATGATATATTCTCTCCTTTTCACAATAGATGATGTTATTTTTAGTGCATAAAGATTAAGAAATTTATTTTTCTCTAAAAAATAGTTTTAAAAATATAATTTAAAAATTATTCAACCAATTACAGAAATGACTACAACATCTAATTGGTTACACCGTTTTTAATAAAGTTGAAAATAACATAAAAATATCAAAACATCGTTTATTTTGAAACAACAAAATTTTTTAAAAAATATTATCTATTATGAAAAGGAGGGAATATATAATTATATATTTGGTTGCTTTTATCCTTATGGCATCTGTCACTTCTCTGGCTCCTGTCTTCGTTTGAGTTTTTTATTTGTATAATGTCGTCTGACAATATAATTAAGTTTTATCTTAATTATTAATGATATTTTTTTTGGTTTAATTTGAACAGGCGGAGGAAGAAGAACAAGAGGTGGTGAGATTAAAAATAGAAACGGGAATAGGAGCTTATAATGAAACGCAAAGCCCCACTTTGAGCATCGACTCTCTTTACTAATCATTTTTTGTTTTCATTTGTCTCGGCTTTTCTCTCTTTACAAATAAATAATATGTTATCTCTTTCCATTTTCGTTTATTTGTCCATCACGAATACTTCTTATTGTGCGTTTATATAGTGTCTATAATAATAATAATAATAATAATCGTACGCATTGTTTCTTCTTTAATTTGGGAAGTGGGGAATGGTATGTTTGTCCTTTATAAAACGGAAAAGAAAAGGAGTTTTGCTTACTATTTTGACCAATGATTGATTTGCTCTTTGTCAACATAAAACTGATACTATGTCTTTTGTTGAAGCCAAGATAACAAGCTATTTAACAGAAATATAGTAATCATTTAGGTGCTATGTTTTAGTGGAGATAAGTTTCAACTGAAGTTTTGATGGATGTGTACATAAAATACCAATTTTCTAGTAAAACAATGATAGATCCATAAGATCAAAAAAAAAGGCAGAACGAGTGAAAACAACTAACAAAAATGGTGGAAACGAAAAATATTCGATATGATTACGGTCGCAACAAAAGACCAACAGTAAAGATTTTAGAGTTACGCAAAGACATTTACATAAACAATAAACACAAATAAAATAAGAGCTTCGTGTACTTCGTCAGCGGTTTTACCAGTCTTTGAGCAGTTCTCCTGCAACATCGCGGGTAGCTAACTTTCTTTTCTTCACAGGAGGAGGAACTTCACCTGCCTCTGCGTTCATCACACACGATTATCAGTCTCGGCGCCAAGTTTTTTCTCTCTGAAGACTCACTCTCACCACAAACATTAGCCTTACTAGCTTCGCCTGTGATTCTGCTTGATGATGTCTCTGTGTTTTTCAGACTGAGGCTTGGGATCATGTTCATCAACATTGCTTGTAATGGATCCTCATGGATTTGTATCTTCTCTTCCCTATCTATCTCGGTCTTTGCATTTCTAGAATCTTTTGAGGAGGCCTCTTCAACTGCTGCTATTGTGTTGTCTCTTTGCAGTGACTCTCTGTGCTTTGCTTTGTCATGCTCTTCCTCGTCAGCAGAATCGTTTTTCTTGTCATCAAAATCATCATTTTCCTCAGACTCATCTCCTCCTATCTTCAAAGGCTTGTTGCCTCTTCTTGATCTCTGTACTCTTTGGGGTTGTGCCACACGAGACTCTCTTTGCAGATCTTCCTCTCCTAGAGTTTCTTTGAGTATCACCAGTCTCTTCTGCTATATCATCACTGAGTCTTGTTGAAGCCTTTTCTTCAGAAGCATCACTCTCATCTGTTTCACTTCCGCCTATCTTAGAAGACCTTCCCCTTTTATTACCTCTTCGTCTCTGTACTCGTTTCACTGAGTTTGTAGAAGACCTTCCCCTTTTATTACCAGCTCGAGTACTTTCGACCGTCCTCTTGAACTCGTAACTGCCATTTTCGAGGAAGCTGGCTCTTCGGTTTGAGCACTAACACCGGAAGCTACTTCCGTTGTATCATGTTCAGATTTACTGAAGCAAACAGAGATCAAATTATTGGAAAGCTTTTATATTAATATGGATGAGAGAAGAACCTCATCAAAACGTGTAGACTCACTCTGATTCTTCAGTATCCGACTCTTCCATACTCTTAGGCCTCAGAGTGTACACATCCTCGCTTAGTTTTTGCTCTTTGCAAACTGTCCTCTAACCAGTTCGAGTTAACAACATGTAGCCTTCTCTTCAGCAAAAGAAGTTTCTCCTTTTCGCTGAAACTATTGAAAGAGAGACAAGAGAACAGAATCTTAATCCTCATTATAATGTGGTGATAGACTAAATAGCAGAAACAGATAAAATTTGGAATACCTTTTGAAACTGAAGTAAAATCCAAAGTCTCTTCTGCTGTAGAAAGGACTACAAGGTGCGAGGCATGAGAAAGATTATGGCTAACTTTACCACCACCCATTAAGACTTCAAGCGCTAATCTCTTAGCCATGATTCCCAACAGAGCTCTTCAATACTCCTTCAAGTATAAAACGACACATTGATGATGATGAGTATTGCTTTAGGTAACTGACATATTAAAACAACGTAAGAATAACTACAAGAGAGGACTTGCAATGTTTCACAATAGAGGTGAAAGTAAATGCAGCAACCGATGAAGCAGGACCATCTTTTCTCCGGACATAGCTTTTCTTGTAGTATTCAATGGATTTTGAGTCTTCCGATTGCTTGGCATTGCTCAAGACCTGAAAAGGAACAAATGGGATTGCAAGAATGGTTTTAGTAAGTAATTACCGTATTTACAATTATGGATAACCGAACATATGTATAATTAACCTTATATTTCTAGTTTACATCTCTCATTTTATATAAAATATTTATATTGATACTATACATACTTTAAGTTCATATGATATACATACAATTACGAAAAAATGATTTGCTATTCACTTAAAATGCATGTAAAGTTTTTATTTCAAAATTAACAAAAGTTACATCCAACATTTAAAAAAATAACTAAATTAATGTCTTTTAGTTTTAAAATATTATGGCCAAATCTATTAACCATTCAATCTATTAAAAATAAAAAATTAGTTAAGTGAAAGTTATATTTTTAAATACAAGAAACTTGAGAAATGAAAATTTAATTTTTTTTCAAAATCTAAATATCCTAACCCGATCCAAATAACCGAATCCAACTAAAATAGCCGAACCCGACCAAGTACGAAATACCCGAACGGGTTCTACACCTCTATACCGAAATAACCGAAAATCCGAAATACTCGATCCGAACCCAAACGGCACCAACCACCCTATATATTAGTATTGATTTAGTTAACTTTTCTTCAAGTCTAATGCAAATCGCACGATAATAGTTCTCTTAAAATTGAAAATTAACCTAAGTGAAAATAGTTCTTTTGTTAGAATAAATGCCTATTGTGGCTTAAATGTGAGTCAATTTTTTTTTACTTTTTAAAGGGTTTTCGTCGAGTTTTTACTAGATTTTGCAATCTCTTCTGATTTGGTTTTGAAGGATTTTCTGTGGTTCTCTGCTCGTGCCAAATTATTTTAACACTAAATGTTTTATTGGTGACGGTGGCAATGAGCCATTGTGTTATTTCTTTACCTTTAAAAAAAATATATAAATACCTTTCTCAAAATGCAAGGTTTCTTGATTTGAATCATTTTATATTTTGTTTAGACGACATGGACCTTTCTGGTTGATTTAAAGCAAGATTTTATTAGAGTAAACTAATCATTAAATTAATAGAAAATATTCTGGGTTTGGTCGTCACTACATTTTGTGTTTGGTCTATATTTTCGTTGGCCACTTGGCTGTGGCTTATTCTGTAATTTTATTCAAGTAAATTGCATGACTTTTAAAAATACTAATTCTAGTTCCACTGTTATCATCAATTGTAATGATTATATAAAAAAAAAATTCAAAACTTTCCCTTTTCGTTTGTCAATTTATCATTTATTATTTCTTTTAACAAAGTTTGTCAATTTATTTATAAATAACTAGATATTAAAAAATAGGGAAATTAGGTGGTATGGCTAAGAAAAAATGTTTTCGACAAAAAAAAGGGTTTATGGTTTTTTCCTTTACCGGTGGTGAATAGTTCCAGTTTCATTTTTTTTTTTTTTTTTTTGGTCAAACAGTTCCAGTTTCATTTATTTCTTCTCAATCGGCGTGGTAAATAGTTACGTAAATGGGTTCCTAGCTTCCATATCGGAACGCGGAGAGCCTCGACCAAGCATTTATTGGTTTTGTTTTAGTATTTTAATAAAATTAGTTTTGGTCACACAACTATTGGAATTGGTCCATTTGGACATTAAGAAAAGAAAAATATATTATCTCTGCGGTAAGCAGAATCTGATTGCTTTGTAATCAATGTTGCTCAACCGCTCGAATTAAATAACAATGGGTTATAAAACGATACTAAAATACTCCTGATACCTAATGTACGATGTTTTATCTTTTATTTTGTATACAAATATATGATGTTTTAAGATATATTAATGTATTATTTATTTTAAAATTTAAACATAAAAAAAATAAAATTATGAGTGGTAAAACTTTATTGATATAATCAAAAATAACAATTAAAATAATGTATTTATTATTTTTAATATGCTGTAAAATCTTAAACATCATATATTTAAATCCGTGAGGTAGTATTAGCTAATTCTCAGATACGCCATATATATATTGTCTGGAGTTGATAAAAGGATTATAGGATACTTTCAAATGTGAGAGAAATAAAGAATAAAAGTCTCAATAAATAATTGATCTTAGAGATAGGATTATGATCACAATTGCTGATATATATTTCTCCGTTTCACAATAATGTTATTCTTTAGTGCAAAAGGGTGTATGGTTTTTCCTTTACCGGTGGTGAATAGTTCCAGTTTCTTTTTTTTTTGGTCAAACAGTTCCAGTTTCATTTATTTCTTCTCAATCGGCGTGGTAAATAGTTACGTAAATGGGTTCCTAGCTTCCATATCGGAACGCGGGGAGAGCCTCGACCAAGCATTTATTGGTTTTGTTTTAGTATTTTAATAAAATTAGTTTTGGTCCCACAACTATTGGAATTGGTCCATTTGGACATTAAGAAAAGAAAAATATATTATCTCTGCGGTAAGCAGAATCTGATTGCTTTGTAATCAATGTTGCTCAACCGCTCGAATTAAATAACAATGGGTTATAAAACGATACTAAAATACTCCTCCGGATAACGGTTATGATGTTTTATCTTTTTATTTTGTATACAAATATATGATGTTTTAAGATATAATTAATGTATTTATTTTTAAAATTTAAACATAAATTAAAAAATAAAATTATGAGTGGTAAAACTTTATTGATATAACAAAAATAACAATTAAAATAATATATTTATTATTTCATATGTAAAATCTTAAATATCATATATTTAAATCCGGAGGGAGTATTAGCTAATTCGCAAGATACGTCATATATATATTGTCTGGAGTTGATAAAAGGATTATAGGATACTTTCAAATGTGAGAGAAATAAAGAATAAAAGTCTCAATAAATAATTGGATCTTAAAGATAGGATTATGATCAATTGCTGATATATATTCTCCTTTTCAATAGATGATGTTATTTTTAGTGCATAAAGATTAAGAAATTTATTTTCTCTAAAAATAGTTTTAAAAATATAATTTAAAAATTATTCAACCAATTACTGAAATGACTACAACATCTAATTTATACACCGCTTTAATAAAGTTGAAAATAACATAAAAATATCAAAACATCGCTTATTTTGAAACAACAAAATTTTTAAAAATATTATCTATTATGAAAAGGAGGGAATATATAATATATATTTGGTTGCTTTTATCCTTATGGCATCTGTCACTTCTCTGGCTCCTGTCTTCGTTTGAGTTTTTATTTGTATAATGTCGTCTGACAATATAATTAAGTTTTATCTTAATTATTAATGATATTTTTGGTTTAATTTGAACAGGCGGAGGAAGAAGAACAAGAGGTGGTGAGATTAAAAATAGAAACGGGAATAGGAGCTTATAATGAAACGCAAAGCCCCACTTTGAGCATCGACTCTCTTTACTAATCATTTTTTGTTTTCATTTGTCTCGGCTTTCTCTCTTTTACAAATAAATAATATGTTATCTCTTTCCATTTTCGTTTATTTGTCCATCACGAATACTTCTTATTGTGCGTTTATATAGTGTCTATAATAATAATAATAATAATAATCGTACGCATTGTTTCTTCTTTAATTTGGGAAGTGGGGAATGGTATGTTTGTCCTTTATAAAACGGAAAAGAAAAGGAGTTTTGCTTACTATTTTGACCAATGATTGATTTGCTCTTTTGTCAACATAAAACTGATACTATGTCTTTTTGTTGAAGCCAAGAGAAATAGGGCAATGTTCGTTTCTCCATCCGAATGAAATATCTGATGAAGATTTAGCTATTTTGTTGACTTAAAAGCCAGAACTCATCTATGGATTATCCAATGACTTTCAAATTTAGGCTTAATTTTAAAGTCCATCCAAATGAACCAATTTGGATCATTTGAATAGATGATTCATTCAAAATGGTAGATATGCCTATTATGCCTTTAATGTAATTCACAAATTACAAAGGCAAATCTCCAAAATAAGACATTTTAAGTTTATATCATAAAAATATCACTCCAAAACTAAAATGACCAAAATAGCACATTTCTAAGTTTATCCTTTGAAAATTTTAATTTTTTATTTTTCAAAATTTGAAATCTTATCCCCAAAACCTCATTTCTCAACTCTAAACCCTAAACCCTAAAACCCTAAACTCTAAACCCTAAACCCTAAACTCTAAACCCTAAACCCTAAATCCTAAACCCCACCCTTTAACTCTAAACCCTAAGTTTGTGACTTTTGATAAAACATTAAGTCGCTATTTTTGTGACTTTTGACTCGAAAGGCTTGGGAACAAAACTTGATGAATATTTTTTGCTTTTTCTCAATTATAAACATAAACATAATATCATTTTGTCAAACACGAAACCGACAAAACCACGTAAACGTTTTCCGAAATAAATACTAATTTTTACGCCAAACCCCAAAACGGATTTTCCGCTAAATTGAAAACGGTTTTCATGCGAAAATCACAAAAGCATGTTTTCACGCCAAAACCCCAAAACGTATTTTCCGCTAAAACACAAAAACACGTTTTCCAGCCAAAATCGCAAAAACGTATTTTCCCGCCATAACCGGTTTTCCCGCAAAAATTGCAAAAACGCGTTTTCACGCCAAAACCCCAAAAACATATTTTCCCGTAAAAATCGCAAAACGTGTTTTCCGTCAAAATTGTAAAATATCGTTCACAAATGAAAATCATATTTTCGCTAAACCGAAATTTTTGTTTTCGCCAAAACAAAAACGCGGTTTTCCCATTAAAACCGAAAATCTCATTTTACCGCAAAAATGCAAAAATGTGTTTTCCCAACAAAATCTCAAAAACTCGTTTTCCGGCCAAAATCGAAAAATCTCGTTTTCACGCCAAAACTCCAAAAACGTGTTTTCCCGTCAAAATCTCAAAATATCGTTCTACCAAAACCGAAAATACCGCTTTCGCTAAAACCGAAAATCTTGTTTTCCGCTAAAACCGCGAAAATGCTTTTATCACTAAAATCGCAAAATCTTGTTTTCCGGCCAAAATCGAAAACCCGCTAAAACGCAAAAATCTCGTTTCCCGCTAAAACGCCGCTTTTACCGCTAAAATCACAAAATCTTATTTTCCGCCAAAATCGAAAACGCTTTTCCATAAACCAAAATCTCGTTTTCCAAAACCGCAAAAACGTTTTCTCGCTTAAATAGCAAAATCTCGTTTTCTGGCCAAAATCGAAAAGTGTGTTTTCCCGCTAAAACCAAAAAATCTTGTTCCCGCTAAAAACAAAAGCATGTTTTCACGCCAAAACCCCAAAACGTATTTTCCGCTAAAACACAAAAACACGTTTTCCCGCCAAAATCGCAAAAACGTATTTTCCCGCCATAACCGGTTTTCCCGCAAAAATTGCAAAAACGCGTTTTCACGCCAAAACCCCAAAAACATATTTTCCCGCAAAAATCACAAAACGCGTTTTCCCATCAAAATTGCAAAATATCGTTTTTCCGTCAAAATGAAAAATCATATTTTCTCGCCAAAACCGAAATTTTTTGTTTTCTTGCCAAAACAAAAAAACGTGTTTTCCCATTAAAACCGAAAATCTCATTTTACCGCAAAAAATGCAAAAATGTGTTTTCCCAACAAAATCTCAAAATCTCGTTTTCCGGCCAAAATCGAAAAATCTCGTTTTCACGCCAAAACTCCAAAAACGTGTTTTCCCGTCAAAATCGCAAAATATCATTTTCCGGCCAAAACCGAAAAATACCGTTTTCGCGCCAAAACCGAAAATCTCGTTTTCCCGCCAAAACCGCAAAAATGCGTTTTACCGCCAAAATCGCAAAATCTTGTTTTCCGGCCAAAATCGAAAAATCCCGTTTTTCCGCCAAAACCGAAAATCTCGTTTTCCCGCCAAAAACGCGTTTTACCGCCAAAATCACAAAATCTTATTTTCCGGCCAAAATCGAAAAAAAAAACTGTTTTCCCGCCAAAACCAAAAATCTCATTTTTCCGCCAAAACCGCAAAAACGTTTTTCTGCCTAAATAGCAAAATCTCGTTTTCTGGCCAAAATCGAAAAGTGTGTTTTCCCGCTAAAACCAAAAAATCTTGTTCCTCCAAAACCACAAAAAACTCGTTAATTTTGAAATAATTCTAATGTAAATATATTAGATTAAATAATTAAATATAATATAGTTAAAATTAATATCAAATATATGATTAAATCAATACAAGGGTATTTTGGTAATTTGTTTACTAAACTCATTTAAATGGAAATGAAAATAAAGAAACAAACATAAGATTCATTTAGATGATTCATCTGATTTGCCTATTTGGACGGACAAACAAAACACAAAAATTCGAATGAATCATCTAAATAGATCATACAAATGAATCATCTAGATGGATATGACAAATGGTGAAACAAACAGCCCAACAAACAGCCCCCTATTTGACAGAAAAATGGCTACCATTGAGGGGCTAAGTTTTGATGGAAATAAATTTCAACAGAAGTTTTGATTAAGTAGCAAAAGAATATCAATTTTCTAGTAAAACATGGTAGATTCAAAAAAAGGGAGAGCGAGTTAAAAGACAAACAAAATGGTTGAAATTATATGTGAATGAAACGAAAAGAGTAATAATAATGGTCACAGAAAAACATATATTGTATATACATAACACACATGAAATAGGAGCTTCGTGTACTTGGTCTGTAACGGCAGCTGTTTCACCAGTCTTTGAGCAGTTCTCCTGCAACATCGCGGTAGCTAACTTTCTTTTTCACAGGAGGAGGAACTTCACCTGCCTCTGCGTTCATCACACACGATTATCAGTCTCGGCCAAGTTTTCTTCTCTCTGAAGACTCACTCTCACCACAAACATTAGCCGTACTAGCGTCGCCCGTAGTTCGGCTTGTGTTTCTCAGACTGAGGCTTGGGATCATGTTCATCAACATTGCTTGTAATGGATCCTCATGGATTTGTATCTTCTTCCCTATCTATCTCGGTCTTTGCATTTCTAGAATCTTTTGAGGAGGCCTCTTCAACTGTTACTGTGTTATCTCTTTGCTTTGCTTTGTCAGGCTCTCCTGTTTCTTCCTTGTTTTCCTCCTCCGCGGAATCATTTTTCTTGTCATCAAAATCATCATTTTCCTCAGACTCATCTCCTCCTATCTTCAAAGGCTTGTTGCCTCTTCTTGATCTCTGTACTCTTTGGGGTTGTGCCACACGAGACTTTCCTCTCTTTGCAGATCTTCCTCTCCTAGAGTTTCTTTGAGTATCACCAGTCTCTTCTGCTATATCATCACTGAGTCTTGTTGAAGCTCTTCCCGGCCGTATCACTCTCCTCTGTTTCACTTCCGCCTATCTTAGAAGACCTTCCCCTTTATTACCTCTTCGTCTCTGTACTCGTTTCACTGAGTTTGTAGAAGACCTTCCCCTTTTATTACCAGCTCGAGTACGACCGTCCTCTTGAACTCGTAACTGCCATTTTCGAGGAAGCTGGCTCTTCGGTTTGAGCACTAACACCGGAAGCTACTTCCGTTGTATCATGTTCAGATTTACTGAAGCAAACAGAGATCAAATTATTGGAAAGCTTTTATATTAATATGGATGAGAGAAGAACCTCATCAAAACGTGTAGACTCACTCTGATTCTTCAGTATCCGACTCTTCCATACTCTTAGGCCTCAGAGTGTACACGTCCTCGCATAGCTTTTGCTCTTTGCAAGCTTTCTTCTAACCAGCTCGAGTTAACAACATGTAGCCTTCTCTTCAGCAGAAGACGTTTCTCCCTTTCGCTGAAACTATTTGAAAGAGAGACAAGAGAACAGAATCTTAATCCTCATTATAATGTGGTGATAGACTAAATAGCAGAAACAGATAAAATTTGGAATACCTTTTGAAACTGAAGTAAAATCCAAAGTCTCTTCTGCTGTAGAAAGGACTACAAGGTGCGAGGCATGAGAAAGATTATGGCTAACTTTACCACCACCCATTAAGACTTCAAGCGCTAATCTCTTAGCCATGATTCCCAACAGAGCTTCCTCTTCAATACTCCTTCAAGTATAAAACGACACATTGATGATGATGAGTATTGCTTTAGGTAACTGACATATTAAAACAACGTAAGAATAACTACAAGAGAGGACTTGCAATGTTTCACAATAGAGGTGAAAGTAAATGCAGCAACCGATGAAGCAGGACCATCTTTTCTCCGGACATAGCTTTTCTTGTAGTATTCAATGGATTTTGAGTCTTCCGATTGCTTGGCATTGCTCAAGACCTGAAAAGGAACAAATGGGATTGCAAGAATGGTTTTAGTAAGTAATTACCGTATTTACAATTATGGATAACTGAACATACATACATACCTGTTTGAGACCTTCAAGGTCTAAATCAAAGAAATAAGAATCGGAAAACTCGTCAATTTCATCCTGTAATTTGGTCCTTGAAGCATCAGTGAGATGGAGGAAGTACCTTCAAAAGTGGCCAACAAACGCTTTTTCACTAGTCATAGTAGGATTTTAAAGCACAAGGAACCCAAAGTGGGTTGATATGATAAGAGAATGTTGTTAGGGCTCACTTTGGCTGCAAAGGAAGCAGAATATTCCGTGAACAACAAACCCATGAAAAGTGGATGACATCTCTTTGACGTTTTGCTGCCTGATACTTTATTCCTGAAATAGAATCTCACTGTTATGCTCTTTCACTGAAATAGTTTCAACATGTAAATCATATGTACAAAAGGGTTGAGAGTATGAAAGTGACATACCACTGCTTTCCGCTGCAATGCAATGAGTCACTGAATTGTTTAAGTTCATCGAGAACTTCCTCCATTCTCAACCACCATTTTGTGGAATGTATCAAGAGAATGGGACCGAGGCAGGTTTACAAAATCTGTTAGAATCGTCAAGGAAATAAAGAAAAGCGTTGCCAAAGTTCAAGCAATTTTCAGTAATGTAAAAAGTTGTCTTAACTAGCGGAGAAAATGCAATCAGTAGATAAAGACATGTGAAAGGATACAAAATATCATATTGGAGAAGATTGAGGTCTTGCCCTTGATATCCGATACATCAGTTTGAATAAACTGAGATGGGACAAGTGACGCATCTTTTTTTCTCCTCTCTCTCTTGGACGATTTAATGACTTTCGGATTGTCCTGCATGCTTTCGGATTCCTTCTGTTTCTGTGTGGTGCCGTTACTTGAGTTCACCAATTCCACAAAAGCTGCAAACTCAACATCAGTTTACTCAAATTGTAATGAAAATGGGAACTTTTAAACAGTTCCTTTGATTCTTTTACTCACCTTGCACATCGAGACATTCATGCCAAGGTTTGTCGTATCTTACTTTATCAATACGAGGAAACCTCAGGCTGTAAGGTGCGACAAAACCTGAAAAGAAACATAGTTTTACATGGAATAAGGCATACGCATCACAAACGATGAAAGATGCAAATATTTGAGGTTACTGACAAAATCTTCACATCATAAAGACATACCTCAGACCTTATTGTCCTGATGTCACTAGTGATGGAGAGTATTATTGATCTGCAACAAACAGGAAAAACATTCAACGACTAGCTAAATAAGGTTCTTCTGCTTCAGTCCAGGAAAATTGGATAATGATTAATGAGAGAGAAAACTAACTTTTCTGGGCTTTCAATCCAAACATCCGGTCTCTCTTTTGAGTGATTTGTGACCTGATAAAAGCTTGGTGGAGCTTTCTTTGGGTGTTCATTTTTCCTGAAACACAAATAAAACAAGGTGATAACTGTTACAGAAAGCGGCTGTTTCTTGTGAGCCATATCTTACAGTTTTAAATGAGATGAGAAAAGCCATTCAACCTCTCACCTGAAATAAGGCTTCAGTTTGCTTACAACAGTGTTAAGCTCGTCATCAGAAAGTCCCGTGCCAACTCTACAAAACGACATAAATCTGCCAAAAAAAAAAAAGAATTGTCTTATTATTGATAGCTAGACCTGAAATGTCTTGGCAAACAACTAACAATTTTGATGACAAGTAAAAGTCTAACGTTTTTATTGGCCCATCTTCTCTAATGTTTTTCTTAGTTTCTAGGATTATCATATAAATTCTTACCGCCTGGGATACACATTTGCATCTGCCCGATCAGCCAATGCAACGAGAAACTGCGCTACCTCCCCACCATGACGGCCAGAGCCATAGTATCCTCCTGTTAATGATGTAACAAATCTCCCATAAGATCCAATGGTAAAAGAACACCACTTTTAAACAAAGGAAAAGTAACAAACATATCGAGTGCACACCTATTATTAAAACATCTAGATCAGAACCAGCCCGGACATATTCAGGCTTCAACTTCAACCACTTGCCACTACGATCTCCAGGTTCCCATTTCGATCCCAGGTCTTTAAGCACAACTCCTTCATCCCTGAAAAGTACAAGGAAATAACTTGATTCATCTGTGAAGAAATCCATATTAAAAGTCTCTATACTAGAGGGCAGATTCTGACAACCAACTATCACTCTTCACATTAGGCCAAGAAGGCACCATCCAAAAGTTTTGCACGATTCATGAATATTATAGAGAGAGAGAGAGAGGAGCTCCAGCTGGATTTAGAATAGCAAAAATGAACCTATTTTCAACTGTTTCTTTGAAAAACCGCTCAACATCAGCTGCAGAATGAACCACAATAGACCAACTTGGTTCCCCTGCAGAAAGCAGAGGTCCACGTATTCAGTTATCAATACGTAATGGAGGTGACAGACGAAAGTAGATACTTGTATGAAAAATTAAAGAAACTAAAAGTGGTGCAAGAGTCTAAAAACATAACACATAAAGAATCGATCTTCAACTTTTCTTCAATTTAACTCTGTTATACTTGGAACCTTCTGACTCATCTAGAGATGTTAACTCCATCATGTATATGAAATCTTTGTAGTCCTGACCTGAAGGGCGATGAACATTGAGACCACCTTCGGGCAGTAAAACTTCAAGCCGGCCTTTTAAAGGCTTAACAACTTTCCTCAGGAGCTCATGCCGTTCTTTTAAGCTCTGGTGGATGACACTAGTATCGCCAACATAAAGAACATCAAAGGCAACATCTAGTACATGGTCAAGGAAAATAATATCTCCAAAATGATTCTGAGAGATTATGGAGTGTGGGCATTATTAACTTCTCCTTGTCAGGATACAGCATAACTGCATAGACAATTAAAAGAACGTTAGAGTCGATAAGAATCCTCATAGAGTTGCAACATAAAAGCAGAGATAAGAGGAACTTCACATATGTACCTGTCTATGGCTGTCGAGACCCTCCCTTGCTGCTTTGGCTGTAAAGGAAGAAGACATGAAGGATCAAATCTGCCGCAAACAAGGCTAAATTATTCAAGATAAGGATATTGAGTAGATGCCAAACCTATTTCCTGATTCGAACCAAACTCAGCAAACCGATTAAGAGATGTATCCCAGACCAACATTTCACCATCAAGGATACACCTAAATGCCAATTAAAAAAAGATCGTACTGTATGTAAAACATTCCAAACTTGTAAAAACCTTCCAGAACCTAAATAAAGCGCAGCTGGAATCTTACTTGTCAGCCAATATATTTTGTACGATGAGATCCGACATGGCATGTGCATATTCAGAATGGTCAAGGAAGTTCCTGCAGCAGAAAAATAACAACAATAAAATGACGAAAAAACAGCTTTCCCGATTTTCTCCAAAAGAGATGTGACTCACCTAGAGAAGTAATGTATCTCAGTCCCATTTTTGTGTATCTGTATGCGATCTCCATCAAATTTGCACTCAGCAACTACATCTTTCCCGTGGAGCTATGTAAAGGAGAAAGATGATCATGCATTAGTTAAAAATGCAAAACACCCACACAGTGAGTGACTCATGGAATTTACCTTCTTCCAAGCAGCATTCACGTCACTGATACGCATAGCTAACTGAGGTCGTACGGCTTTTCCAACTTCTATATCCTACAGAGTAGATAACAACCAAGCCAACACTTAAAAGAAAGCAGTTTTAGCACATTCAAAAGAAACAGCAGTTCAGATACATGAGGAAAGACATATACTTTGACTCACTTATAGAGAGTAACCAGCGAACATGAAAATGAACAGTACCCAAGATATCACAACAATTATAAACTGAAAGACTATTGTAAAAAGATGGATCTTGATTACCATTTACTATGTCTATCAGTTTGAAACAAAAAAAATATATATATCTGTAGAGAAACTGTATCTCAATTTGATCCTCTAAGCTATCATCCAAGTGATTCTCTGTAACAAAAAAAAAAAAAAACCTGGCGCTTGTGGCGTTGGTGGCGATCCCTCAGCTTTTCACAGACTAGTTTCAAGTCACACGTGACATTAAACAAGTCCTCAGCATCTGGATGGAACTCCTGAAAAATGCTCCTCTCGCTCATTCCCAGTTTCAAATCTGTCACACATTTACCCAGCAATACTAAACTCAGTACAAGACATAAAGCAAAG
>CM028694.1:35058354-35115027 GCA_016771965.1 Brassica carinata | reverse complement strand
ACTATTATTCAAACATGAATTTTAAAAATCATTTAAAATCCATGTTATTGAACTTGACATTTTGTAAAGTACTCTAAAATTCACTGTTATTGAACTTGACATTTTGTAAAGTACTCTAAAATTCACTGTTATTGAACTTGACATTTTGTAAAGTACTCTAAAATTCACTGTTATTGAACTTGACATTTTGTAAAGTACTCTAAAATTCACTGTTATTGAACTTGACATTTTGTAAAGTACTCTAAAATTCACTGTTATTGAACTTGACATTTTGTAAAGTACTCTAAAATTCACTGTTATTGAACTTGACATTTTGTAAAGTACTCTAAAATTCACTGTTATTGAACTTGACATTTTGTAAAGTACTCTAAAATTCACTGTTATTGAACTTGACATTTTGTAAAGTACTCTAAAATTCACTGTTATTGAACTTGACATTTTGTAAAGTACTCTAAAATTCACTGTTATTGAACTTGACATTTTGTAAAGTACTCTAAAATTCACTGTTATTGAACTTGACATTTTGTAAAGTACTCTAAAATTCACTGTTATTGAACTTGACATTTTGTAAAGTACTCTAAAATTCACTGTTATTGAACTTGACATTTTGTAAAGTACTCTAAAATTCACTGTTATTGAAAATATTTTAAGTTGTGAAATTTTAAAGTTTTCAGGCGATTTTAGGGTGTTTGGGTGGAGTTTCTTAGTTAAAAAAATTTAAACCTAAATCTCATGATTTTAAGTGATATTTTAGAGTGGTTTAGCAAAATTCACCTAAATCTCTGCAACTTATTGAAATCATCTTAAAATCCCATTAAAAATCATATCACCTCAAATGTTTGATTTAATACACCCCCTAAAAGAAATTAAAATAGACTCACTCACTCATATGAATTTAAAATTTCAAAGACGTATGGTACTAATATTTACATTATAAACTAGGTGATTCTCCCGTGCTCATGTACATATATAAATATTATTAAAATTTTCGTTCTTAAAATTGTAAATTTTTCTTTTAATTATATTAATATTTTGATAATTTTTATATTTTAAATTTAGGTTGGTTATTCTCTTAAATATATTTTTGTGAGATTCTGTATAACATAGTTTTTTTAGAGTCAAATAAACAAAATAAATTAAAATATGGATTGACTAAAAATTACATAAAATAATGTAAAGATAATATTGAATCTCATGCATATATATTATAAAATGGAAATAGATTGTTAAATTTATTTAATATGTTTTGAGGTAACCATAATTTATATGGATGAGATTCAAAATAACATAATATGTTTTGAGGTATCCATAAACATATTTTAGTGAGATTTTCTGTAACATAATATGTTTTGAGGTAACCATAATTTATATGTATAAAGATAAATAAAATAATATTATAAAATAATATGTTTTTATTTATTATTTTTATTAGTATCAAGATTATTTTTGTTAACTTTCCTTTTTATGAAATCACATTATATATAAATATTATTAAAATTTTCGTTCTTAAAAATTGTAAATTTTTCTTTTTAATTATATATGTTATTGTAAAAAATAAAAAATAAAACTAAATAAAGATTTAATTATATAGCACTACCAAATAAAAAGGAAAACAAATTTAATAATAGTAACTAAATATAATATTTTAAATTTATTAAGAGTATCTCCGTAATCAACTCCTTTGAAAATTAACGTGAGCACGACAAGTAAGAAAATGATTTCTTAAATAATATTATAGGGATTCTATTTAATTAAAATTAATTTAATATACTTTACACCAATCACCAAAATGACGTGTATATAATAATATGTCATATTATTTTGTAAATTTCTCAAACAAGAATGGGTTTTCACTATTTTCATTCTTTTTCCTCCTTTTCCTTCTACATTTTTAAATAATACAAAAATTCTTTAGAGAATATTAACAAAAAAAGGAGATAATTTTTACAACATTTATTCCTTTATAACTTGTAAAATTTAATTTTGTGATTTAAAGTAAAATATGTTAGATTAACATTATAAATATTTAATATATGTAGGAATTTTAATATGGGCCCATTTTGGAATATAACGTACCGGTACGTGGCAAAGCTTCACCACAGGAACGAAGAATCTATTTAAAGCGCATCCACTGGCTAAACTTTCTCATCTACGAACCAACCCCAACCCAACCCTCCCTCTTGAGCTTTCCGGAGATCAAATCAAAAACCCTAAGTAAGTTTTGGTCAATTTTAGTTCTGATCGATTCGATTTAGATCATCGCAGGGTTTACTCGTTTCTCAGTTCCCGATCGTCGTTGTTGATCTCTGTTTTCTTTTTGAGTCGATCCATGTGTGTTGTTTCTAGAATAATCTCGTACCGTTACGTTTCACTGATGCTGTATTGGTTCCCGAATCGTTCGATGGTTTGATAAAAAAACAGTACCTTTACTTAATAATCTATCTGATCTGCTTGTTTCATGTCTTTTGATTGCAAAAGTTAGCTCCTTTGATCGTAATCTCTGTTGTGTATTGCTTGTTCTTCTTATATACATGTAATATAGTATGGAGATTTCTTTTTATTGATCATGCTTTGATTGTTTTGTAGGTAGCAGCAGCGAGCGAGGACCATTCAAGCTTATGGCTTCGAGAAGAATTAACAAGGAGCTTAGGGACCTGCAAAAGGATCCTCCGGTCTCTTGCAGTGCCGGTGAGTATCAACTTTCTATCTCTTGTGGACTCTAAAGCACCACTTCTGGGTTTATATAATTACTATCAAAGTTGGGATCTTTTGTACTTGACAAGACACACACACCTTGAGAGATTCAGTAGCTGATTTAACAAACTCTGAATCTGTGCTAGATGTTTTTATATTTAAAATTTTATAGTATGAATATTAGATTGTGATGAAACTGGTGATGTTGCCTAGGTCCTGTGGGTGATGATATGTACCACTGGCAAGCAACTATTATGGGCCCAACTGATAGCCCATTCGCGGGAGGTGTCTTTCTTGTTTCCATTCACTTCCCACCTGATTACCCATTCAAGCCACCAAAGGTTCACAAAAGTTTTGTAGTTGCTTTTGTTATGTTTATTTGACTCTTTGAGAGAGTGTTCAATCATTTAGGCTTCTTTTCGTTTCTGTAAGGATCATCATCGATGGTTGTTTATGATGCAGGTTTCTTTCCGCACCAAGGTCTATCACCCGAATGTCAACAGTAACGGCAGCATTTGTCTTGACATTCTGAAAGAGCAGTGGAGCCCTGCACTTACCATATCCAAGGTTATCATCTGCCTCTTTCTCTTTCCACCACACCCTCTTGTGTTCGTGTGTGTCTCTGTTATGGTCATGTCTTTATCCATTCTCTCTGGTGTGATTATTCGTTTTGGCCAAAGATCGAGTTGATAATCATATGGTATTAGTTCATAAATTCTTTCATTATGTTTTTACCTTATGCTAAACTGTTTGAAGATACTTTGGTCGACAAAATGGGTGATATTCTTTAATTTGCATATCCAGCTAAAGTGCTTAAAAGAGGTTGGTGTTGCATTTTTTCTACAGGTTCTTCTGTCGATATGCTCATTGCTGACAGATCCAAACCCTGATGATCCTCTGGTTCCAGAAATAGCGAACATCTACAAGACAGACCGTACCAAGTACGAGAACACTGCCCGATCCTGGACCCAGAAGTATGCAATGGGATGATGATGATTTGGCAATAATGATCAAGCAAATTGCGCATTTGTCTAAGAATTGGAGAAATAAGAAAAAAAACATGAATTTGGCTTTTGCTTGGTTGCTTGATTTAATTAGTTTTATTATCTTTTATTAAGCCATGTGTTGGTTTGTGTACATGAGCTTTTTATCGAAGCCTTATTGAAACATTTGATATCTTGCGATGCTTTTAAGCCAGTAATTGGCTATTATAATGATCAAATTGAGTCACTCTCTTGCTTGCTAGTGTTGAATGAAGAGAACAGTTTTCAAATAATATTCAAACATTGGATAGTTACTTATTAAACTAACAGTGAAATCAAATATGGACCAACACGTTTGATGACATTTACAAGGTTTAGATTTGAGACGGTGTGTGATTCCTATTGGCTCTTGTTGTTTGTACAACTAGAACAAGTCCTGACAGTAGAACAACTTCAGAAGACTTGTTCCACGATATTGGGCAATAATGGTGATGATTGGTTCATTTGTGTTGTAAAAATTTAAATTGTAGAGTTTAGTTGTAGGTAAATTTGTTGTAGTAGAACTATATGTCGTAGATATTTCAAAATAATATATGTAATATATATATAAAATAATTATTTTTATCAACTAAAATAATTTATATTAATGATTTTTATAAATTATTAAAATTTATTGTTATTTAAAGTGGGATATGTAAATAATATTTTATGTTATTTAAAATATTTGAATAATTTTGAAAACACCAGAACTAAATTAAATTATTTATAGATATTTTAATTATGATTATCTAATTAATTTGATATTATAGATAGTTTTTTCATTTTACGCTTCTACAACCTATAAAACAATGATGTAGGTGTTTTGCCTAAAATACATAAGAATAAATTTTGCTTTAATTTTTTGTTGTAGCTTTAAAAATAAAACTAAAGCATGATTGGTACTAGTTAATAGAAATTTGTTGTAGTAGAACTATATGTCGTAGATATTTCAAAATAATATATGTAATATATATATAAAATAATTATTTTTATCAACTAAAATAATTTATATTAATGATTTTTATAAATTATTAAAATTTATTGTTATTTAAAGTGGGATATGTAAATAATATTTTATGTTATTTAAAATATTTGAATAATTTTGAAAACACCAGAACTAAATTAAATTATTTATAGATATTTTAATTATGATTATCTAATTAATTTGATATTATAGATAGTTTTTTCATTTTACGCTTCTACAACCTATAAAACAATGATGTAGGTGTTTTGCCTAAAATACATAAGAATAAATTTTGCTTTAATTTTTTGTTGTAGCTTTAAAAATAAAACTAAAGCATGATTGGTACTAGTTAATAGAAATTTGTTGTAGTGTAAACTATATCTTGTAGATATTTCAAAATAATATATGTAATATATATATAAAATAATTATTTTTATCAACTAAAATAATTTATATTAATGATTTTTATAAATTATTAAAATTTATTGTTATTTAAAGTGGGATATGTAAATAATATTTTATGTTATTTAAAATATTTGAATAATTTTGAAAACACCCAGAACTAAATTAAATTATTTATAGATATTTTAATTATGATTATCTAATTAATTTGATATTATAGATAGTTTTTTCATTTTACGCTTCTACAACCTATAAAACAATGATGTAGGTGTTTTGCCTAAAATACATAAGAATAAATTTTGCTTTAATTTTTTTGTTGTAGCTTTAAAAATAAAACTAAAGCATGATTGGTACTAGTTAATAGAAATTTGTTGTAGACTTTGACTAACCAAAATAAAGCTACAACATGATTGGTAAAGTTTAGTGCTTTAAAAATAAATAAAGCTAAAGTATGGAGATAAAACCCAACCAATCATCCTCAATATGTACGGTATTCTCTTAAAAAAGTCAATACTGATGTAGGCATTGAAGTATTCAAATAGTTCAGCCAACTATTTTTCTTTTCTTTTCTTTCAAACGTGTATCTGACAAAGATACATATGATGTACTCAAACGGAAAAGAAGATTAAGAAAATTGAGTTGGGTGATAACTGTTAAGCCACCATCAAAATGAGTGTAGGTTCGGTGAGTTCTGCAACAATAATATTTTTACTCCTACAAAAAGAAACAAATGTTAAAAAAAAAGTATTTTTTTCTTTGGGGTTGACCGTTTTAGGTTGGTAAACCGAACAGAAACTAAACAAAAAATCTTAAGTAGGTTTGGTTTGTTGTACTTTAAATCAATCTTTGAAAGAGTATACTACTAAAAAGAGTATGTCTGTGATTTTCTTACAGGTGTCTTGTCGGTTTAATTTATCATTAGTTTAAAAGGGAACTTATTCATTTTTTTTGTTATATAAAAAAAAAAGAAGGTGTGGAAGGGAGTTAAATGGCGAATGAGACATGTCGGCCATGTCACGGTGAGACCGATTTAATGAAGAAAACAGAGTCCCAAACACACATCTTTTACTTTTAAAAAGGAAGAGGAACTATCTATCCCCACAGAGACAGAGAGAGAGAGAGAGAAGTGCACGAAATCCTCTCTGAGAAAGTCTGGATTTGATAGGTAACTCTTTCTTTTGTAGATAGATTTCATTTTACAAATCTCTATTTTTATTCTCTGTTACAGATATCGAATATTCTTTGTTACAACTTTTTGTTCCTATTTATAGTAATCTGTATCAATTCTTGTCTCTTTTGGAATCTCTTCTAGGATCTTCCTTTTTAGGGTTTTTTTTTTTTTTTTTTTTTTTTTTTGAAGAAATGTTAAATTCATTCAAAAATAAAAAGACTGTTTCTACAACTTTGTTATGACTTTATACATGAATAAAATCTATATCATTTCTTATTCCTGATTTAAATCCTTGTGGCTAGCCATAGCTGAAATCCACCCTCATACTTCCTGTCTCCCTTTTGTCTGATTGTGGTTAATTTGTTTCTCACTTCTTTATCAATCCACTTCACCAACTGCTGCACTTGTTTTGGGTCTTCCCCATGCTTCCTTTCATTCCTCTCCCTCCAAATGCTCCACACTGTCACTTGAAAAGCATATCGACACAGAAACCCGTCGATCTTTGATCTCCGTCTTCTTCCCCGCTAACTCGGATAGCAGACTACTCCAATCCTCCACATATCCGCTTCTAACAGCTTCCCAATGACATTCCTCCGCATTTCTTTCAAACCTTACATTTGAAAAACAAGTGATCTCTTGTTTCATCTTCTTCATTACATAATGCAAACCGGTTACTCGTAGAATCCCATTTCGCAACTCGTCACCGCGATGTACTTGAGAGAGTTGCAGCCAAGTACGAATGAATACTTTGGGGTCGGTATTGGAACCGACGCTTCTTTCCAAAACACCTCCCGCTTAACTCTAGAAGGTCCCATGTCGCCTTAGAACTGAACATCTCCTTATAATTATCTTCACTCGTTTCCAAAGAGGTTTATCTCCTTCTCCTCGATTAACCGACTTTCCTCGCTGCAATAACATCTTCAATTGCAATCGGATGGTCAGCCCGTGCCTTCTTCTTCTTCTATCATTTATAGCCTCTTTTACAGTGGCATTTAAAGGAATCCCGTGTCTATGATCCCTCTCGCCTGTGATTCATAGATTCTTCCCATAGAGCTCCATTTATCAAACCAAAAGGAAGTATTAGTTCCACTTCTTATCTCTTTCCTGAAGAAATTATCGCCAGCCTCTCGCTTTTAAGGATCTTCCTCCACATCCAAGACCCTTTACTACCTTCCTGTTTTATTGACCGAAGCTATCTTCACCAATCAAGTGGTCTTTGACCCATTTCACCCATAAAGATGGAGTAAGTAAGGATTCTCCAAATTAATTTCAAGCAAAGAAATTTTGTTTACCACTCTCATTGATCTAACCCCAAACCTCCTTCAGACTTAGAGTGCATATTATCTCCCACGAAACCTTTGCTTTCCTCGATTCAAGTTTGGTCCAGACCACAAAAGCAAGACACAATTTCTACCTCCTTAATACATCCTCAGGAAGCCCGAAAGCTTGGAGCCAAAAGTTTGTTATGCTTAAAATGACAGCTTGATAAGAGTTAACCTCCCAGCCATGGATAAGTGTCTTGCAGTCCATGAACTTATCCCGCTTCTTATCCGGTCCAAGCGGCTTGTAGTCAGCAACCATCATTCTTTTCGTAGCGTGGAAGGCCGAGATATCTCACGTGCAATTTCCCAGCTGTATATTAAATCTCGTCTCCATTTCATTCCTTCTAGCTTCAAACTCCTGCATGATAGTCTGTAGATTTCTCCATACTAATTTTCAAACCCGACATCCTTGCAAACTGACCAAAGACTTCTTTGATGCTATCCATCGATCTTATCTTCCCATCAAGAAAACTAATATGTCATCAGCAAAGCTTAGATGAGTTAGTCCCATATTTCGCAATTTGATGGTATCCAAATCTCTTCTCAACAGCAGCTTTATCAAGGAGTTTCGAGTACATTTATACTTATAACAAATAGGTATGGAGAAAGTGCGCAGCCCTGTCTCAGTCCCCTATTGCTTCTGAAATAACCTGCAAGCTCTCCATTAACTTGCACAGAAAAAGATGCAGTTGTCATGCACAAAGAGACCCAATGTATAAACACTTCAGGGAATTTCATAGCTCGAAGATTGTTGATGAGGAATGACCACTGCACTGTATCAAACGCCTTTGATATGTCAAATTTTATAGCACATCTTTCCGAGATCGACTCTTTGTGATAATCCTTAACAACTTCTGTTGCCAGCAGCAAATTTTCAATCAAAAGTCTTCCCTTCACAAATGCTGATTGATTTAGTGCAATGAACTCCGGTAGAGTATTCTTTAGCCTATTGGCTAAGATCTTGGAGATAACTTTATACATCACGTTACAGCAGGAGATTGGCCGAAAATCTTTCATTTCTCTTGCTCCTAGCCTCTTTGGGATCAAAGCTAGGATGGTTGTGTTGACTCCTTTTGGCAGAAATCCTTTTTCAAAGAAAGATTTAACTGCAATGACAAATTCTGCACCAACAGTTTGCCAGGCAGCTTTGAAAAATTCTGCAGTGTAACCGTCAGGACCGGGGGATTTATCAGCTGGCATTGCAAATAAAACCTTTTGGATCTCTTCTGCAGTGACTTCCTTAGTCAACTCTGCACATCTATCATCAGAGCATCTGTAAGGTAGAAAATTTTCCAGTTCTTCCACTGTTATCCCCTCAAAATCTTGAGGCTCATACTGTAAAAATTCTCTGAAAAACCTTTCTGCTTCACCCTTCACTTCATCTGCATTGTCCACCACGGTTCCATCACTGCAAAGAATCTCCTGTATCGCGTTTCGAGTGGCTCTAACTGTAGCAGCTCTGTGATAAATTTTATTATTCTTATCTCCAGTTTTCAGCCAATGAAGTTTGGATTTCTGCTTCAAAAACTTCTCTTCAACCTGTGAAATTTTGTCCCATTTAATAGCAGCGTCTCTTTCCTCAATCATATTCTGCTCAGTAGGGTTTTTCATGCTTTCTTCTTGTTTCTTACATAGATCTTCAAAAGCATCCTTTGTTCTCTGAGTGAGGTTTCCCAGCCTATCTTTGCTTAGTTTTCGAATTATTGGTTTTAGAGCTTTCAACTTTTTCGAAAACCTGAACATCGACGATGTAGATAAAAATATTGGCTCAGTATTTCTCCAAAACTGCTCTATAGTTGGCTTGAACTCCTCCATCTCCGTAATCACATTCACAAACTTAAATGGCCTTCGAGGTTGGTTCTGCACTGGCTTCAAGTGTAATCTGCATCTTAAGTGATCAGAGCAACCACCACTTTCAAAAATACCATAAGAATTTGGATATCTTCTTGCCCAATGGTCATTTATAAGAACTCTGTCCAACTTTTTTGAGATCAGACCTTGCTCCCTCCTATTAGTCCAAGTGAACAACGGCCCATGAGATGTAGCATCAAATAAACCACAGTGCTGAACTGTATTCTGAAACTCTACCATTCCCTGAGAAACCACTTCACTCACTGAATGCTCCTCAACTGCTAATGTTTCATTAAAATCTCCCACAACGACCCACGGTTGACTTCGAATAATTGGAGAATTCTGATGATTCTTCATATCACTCCAAAGATCTTTCCTTTCCTCCTCACTATTCGATGCATAGATTACCGTATAGAAAAACTCCTCCTTCTCACTTTCCAACAATACTGAAACTGTAATCATCTGCCTGCTTTTGAAAAAGGGAGTAACCCTCACTCCCGTTCTCCAAGTCAACCAAATTCTTCCCAATTCACTGTATTCATAATTGTTTATCACTGACCAGTCTCGAAAAACTTTTGAGACAATCCTCCAACTCTTCTTTTCCTTAACTCTTGTTTCTATAACCCCTCCAAACTGTAAATTCTTCTCCTCAATCCAATTCTTCATAACCAAGTGTTTATTTCCTTTGTTGAACCCTCTTATATTCCAGAAGAAACTAGCCATATTATTTCTTCTTGTATGCTTTTCTCTTCCCTACCGCAGCTTTTGGCTGTTTCTTTGCAACAGAAGCAACAGAAGCAACAACCGGTGACTCTGCTGCTTGCTTTGTCAATCGATTTCTTTCTCTTTGCTTTCGCCCCGACTTCCCAGATTTGTGACTCCCTGCTTCTTTATAGTCATGTTTTTCTAATAGAATCTCGCCTTCTTCCCTCTCTGAATCTTCTTCTACACTTTCTTTATCCTCCTCATAATCCTCTATTTCCTCTTTCTCTGAAATTTTTCTTTTTTCCTTCTCTTCTTTTTCATCATCCAGAATCGCAAATCTAGATGAAGTACTAATAGCACTCATACTAGCTTGTTTTATTTCCATCCTTCCAGCCTTACTAGGTGATACCTCTGACCAACTGCTACTCCCTCCTTTAGTTGCTGTCAGATAAGTATACTTTCGATTCCCATTTTCCTTCTCTATACTTCTCGGACTCTTCGCACTATCAATCTCAGTTTCATTCTCCTTCTCTTTTTGTTTTTCCCCATGTACTTCTTCCTCTACTGATTTTCCCTTCTGAGTCTCAGTAACTTCCAGTTGACTCGTGTCAGCCTCCGGTTTATTCCCTTCTTTAGTATTTTAATCGTTCGTTTCGCACTCTCTTGGATTATGACCCCACTTAGAGCAGATACAGCACCTATTTGGCAGCCACGGGTATTCAAACTCCACCTCAGCATTTATTCCCAACTTAGAAGTGAACCTGTGCGACTTCGGGAAACCCTTATCCACTTCTGCCTCGACAAATACTTTAGCCTCTTCAAAGCTTTTGCACAATAGAGTATCAGGGTGCAATCGCTTTGGTTTTCCCACTGCACTAGCTATGAATCCCAATCCTTCCCAGCTGAACATCCTGTGTGGTACATTCTTAAGTGTAACCCACATTGGAATAGTTTTTATCTCTGGCTCTGGTTCTTCCTCTACAACAGGCGCCCATTTTGTCACCACCATTGGAATGTTCGCTACACTCCACATCCCCCTTCTCAATACCCTCTCCCGAGTTGCTTTATCTTTGATCCTGAATTTCACCATCGTATTGTTCATCTCATAAGCATCAATCTTGATATTCCTGTCTCCCAATGACCAAATCTTGTTCACTATTATGTGAACCCTCCCAATGTGTGGTGCCGGAGCTAGAAACCTCCCAACGATCAAATCATCCCATAAGGGAACAGACTCCTGAATAACCTGATCTGGGACAATCACTTGCTCTTTTCCTTCGATTATCTCGACTTCAACATCGTGCTCTGTAAGCCGTGGTACGCTCTGAACTACTCTAGCATAAGACTGTTTCACCGGAGAATTCATCTTCAATTCAATCTTCGCATCATCAACCCCCAAAACCAACTTCTCTTCCGATTCCTTCACTTTCTCTAAACGATTCTGGCTCCCCGATTCTCGATCTCCCTTCAGCCTCGTTCCCCCCGGATCCTCCATCGGCGTCATAGGCGACGACGATGACACAATCCAATGAAATCTCGAACCCTAGAAATCGCCAATTTTTTCGCCAAAATCGCCTTGTCAAAACGGTGCGTTTTATTATTTCTTTATTCTATTTAGGGTTTTGCAGCGTTTTCTCGCGATTATTCCTCCCTCCCTCGTGTTACACGACCTTCCTTCCTCTGCATTGCTTTTTTCTTTTCTTTTTTTTTTTCAGCGTTTGACTAACGGTGTGCGATTCGGTCGCAGATTCTTAAGTTTTGCTGAATTCGAAAAATCTTGAAGATGTCAGGTTAGTGAAAATGATTTTGAGTACCAACAAAAAAAATCTTGTTTGTTAGGCTATCATCATACAAGATGTATATATATTTGTGATGATGATGATGATGAGGGATTGTATCAGATTCTGAGTGCACAGAGGATGAGCCACGTCGTTCAAGAATCGGGAACTTGAGAAAGAAAGCGATTAGTTGTTCTAGTAAACTTACTCATCCTCTCAAGAGAAAAGGGAAACGTAAAATAGATTACATAGTTCCTTTCATTGAAGATCTTAGGGACGAGAACGAGGAGAAGATTGTTCTTAAACTTCGTCAACAGCTTCTCAAGAAAGATTTGTTGCCTCCAAGACATGATGATTACCATATGTTGTTGAGGTAAAAAGTAAGATCTCAGTATGCTTTTGTTCTTGTCTCTTTAACTATCATGTTTGGTTTCCCCACTAGGTTTCTGAAAACAATGGAGTTCAACGTCGAGAAAACTGTCACTGCATGGGAACAAATGCTCAAATGGAGGAAAGAGTTTGGAGCAGATCGCATTATTCAGGTTAAAAGGACTATACATTTGGACTTAGATGTTACAGTAACGAGCCAAGTTTATGAAGTGTTTTTGGCTTTCTTGCTCAAAAACAGGAGTTCAACTTCAAAGAGTTGGACAAAGTCGTACGGCACTATCCACAGGGGTATCACGGAGTTGATAAAGATGGTAGACCTATCTACATCGAGAGACTAGGAAAAGCTCATCCCGGTAAACTTATGGATGTTACAACCATTGAACGGTACTTAAAGTACCATGTACAAGAATTCGAGAGAGCTCTTCAAGAGAAGCTTCCTGCATGTTCCATTGCAGCAAAGCGACGAGTCACTACAACGACTACAATTCTTGATGTCGAAGGCCTGGTATGGTCAACTCCTATATAGATAGATAGATGCTTTTTAAATTGATTTTTAACATCTCTCTCTCTCTTGTGGTAACTCCTTCAGGGTATGAAGAACTTTAGTCCTACAGCTGCGAATCTTCTGGCGTCTATTGCTAAAGTAGATTGCAATTATTACCCTGAGGTACCTAACTCTTTTTGTAAGGATATGGATCCAATGAGCCGAGTGGAACATGGATATCTATCTATGGTTGGCTATGAAAGTTTGTGTTTAATCGTGGTTGTCTGACTCTTGCAGACTTTGCACCGAATGTTCATTGTCAATGCAGGGATTGGATTCAGGAGTTTACTATGGCCTGCCGCTCAGAAGTTACTTGATCCTATGACTATTGCAAAGATACAAGTAATGTATATTATCTCTCTAGTTTTAAACATTGTATATTCTCCTATTTGTGTCTACCAGCACACTTCTTATTTACTTGGTATTACTACTCAGGTTTTGGAGCCAAAGTCCTTGTCAAAGTTACTTGAAGCAATTGATTCCAGGTTATGCAGATTAACCTCATTCAAGTTTATGTCTGTTACGGCATGCTAACATTATCATCCTTTGCTGCTTTTAATTTCTCAGTCAACTTCCAGAATTTTTGGGAGGCTTATGCAAATGTACTAACGAAGGAGGGTGCTTAAGGTCTAACAAAGGACCATGGAATGATCCTGAAATAGTTGAGGCATGTTTCTTGTTTGGCTTTTTGTTTTTTGCTTATAAGATTTCATGATAAGTTGAGCTATAATATTATCCTGTCTTGTTTTGCAGCTCGTACATCACATGGAAGTAAATACCATACCACAAAGTACAAAAGCTCCTCTTCATATAAGAGAAAATGATTCTGCCACTCTCATGACCCCACCTAAAGTGAGCTTCTATACTCCATTGATTTTAATAGGTTTTTATTTCTACAATGTTGTAACCTTTAGTTCTTGGCAGAAAAGGTATAACGAAACTTTGAAAGAAGAGCCAGATTTTGAAGAACATTACCACTCCACTGGGTCAAGATGTTCAATGTACACTTGTTTAGTTCCTCCACACTCTGATAAGGCCAGTACATCAGACGGTGATAAAATCATTACCACTGTGGAATCTGTAGAACCAGCTCAAGGAGAATTGTCTCAACCCCAGTCACCAGACATGAACACTGAATACTCTTCTTCTGTAAATACACCGAGAAGAGAAGGTGTGTTTTTTCTTACATCCTTGTTTAGTGTTCTGTTTTCCTCAAATGTATTCATTATCACATTTTCAGGTGGTCAGGTTTCACGGTTTAGTGCTCTTAGAGGCGAGAACATCATTCACTTGGTGAAAATACTAGTGGCCTTTCCATTGATGAAGCTTTTTGCACTCTTTGCTTTCATATTGCATGGATACTGGCAAAGACAGAACTATGTCCGTGTCCATGTCCAAGATTCATCTATAAACAACGAGATGATTCTTCAGTGTTTGGAACGTCTCAAGAAGCTGGAGAAAGACTTCACAGAGACTAGTAGAACCCCTCTAAAAATCCCAGAAGCAAACGAGAAGCTATTAACAGAGTCTCTCGAGAGGATAAAGTCTCTTGAACTCGATCTCGACAAAACCAAATCAGTAAGTTACACTTCTTGATTTTTGACTTTATATTATTACCAAGATTTAATGTTTCTTGTTATCATATAAGTACATACAAACTTACTTTGTGTGTGTTTTCAGGTATTACATTTAACGTTAACAAAACAGCTTCAGATCACAGAAGAGCTTGAATCTCGTTACCAAGAAGAAGTAAACCCACTCAATCCTTTTTCTTCTCCTTATTAATTTTGAAACAGTATACTTGTAGTTGAGACTATGCCTGTGTATGTTTTGTAGCGAAGAAAACGATGCTGCTTCTGAAGCTTTGGGGTCATAACGTTACAGAGAGATATTATTGCTGTTTTTTACAGAAATGGAGGGGGCAAAAATATTATATACACAGAACTTTGGGAATATTTATTTCTATTCCTTGTAACAAAAGTCATTTAAATTTCCGTGTGCGGGAACGAATATGAACGTACGTTTATCTGAAAGAGTCATTAAACAAAGAAAGAGAGCACTCATGTTTTGAACATTCTTTAGTCAAGGAAATACAGTTGGAATAATATTGGCATCTTTCATGTTTATTAAAAGAGAATAGTCTTAGGTAGATGGCAGGAAGCTGCACAGTTATTATTTGATTTGTTGTTTACTTGCATAGCAGATATTTCAAAGTCAAGGTCGTCTTTATATATCATGTCTCTTCAGGACTTCTGCAACCTCAGAAACATGAATCCTCACTTAGAGATTCTTATCTTAACTTAGAAAGTCCTTTATATATCAGGTTACTTCAGCACTTCTGCAACCACAGAATCATGAATCTTAACTTCCTCTCTAGTTCTGTCTTCTTGTTTCTACTACTCTCAGTATTTTCGAGTTTCATCTCAGGTAGCAACTTTCTTGATTCTTTTTTTTTCCTTCCCTAAAAGATGTTTTAATGTGTAGACATCAACGATTTTCTTGTTTTTCTTATACTGCAGATAGTGTATTCATCAAATCTGAAACTTTGGTTAATGGAAGAAACCTGCTTCAGAAGAAGAAAGGCAACTTATTTTAAAATCTCTGTTTCTTGAACTTACTGTTCTGTTTCTTGAATTAATCTATCTCTCTAGAACTTACCATTATGGTCCCTTTAAATCCTTCCAACTGTTGATTTATATTCTCTTAGTATTACGAATATCAGTAAGAGTGTTCCAGTTAGACATATCCCCAAACTGTTAAATATAATTAGAGCTAGCTAGTAACGATTCATTTGACCAAATATTTGAATTACAGTCTTGACCACTGATCCTTAGAGTTATGATACTCTTCTGTCTATGAAGTTCTATAGTGTATAACTTTTCCTTATAGCTATTCTTTGCCTATTTGTTTCGTGTGGATGCCACTGCCCTAAGTGACATAGTTTCTCTTTATTTTTCTGTATGGAACAGCATGTCCAGTCAACTTTGAGTTTATGAACTACACAATCATAACAAGCCAATGCAAGGGTCCCAAATACCCACCTAAGAAATGTTGCGCCGCATTCAAGGAATTTGCGTGTCCTTACGCTGATGAGCTGAACGACTTGAGCAATGATTGTGCAACCACTATGTTCAGCTACATCAACCTCTACGGTAAATACCCGCCTGGACTGTTCGCAAACAGCTGCCAAGCAAAAGGAGGTCTCAAGTGCCCGGGTCGAAAATGAAGTCCTGCTCTAGTTAAACCGGGTGGTCCTAGCCTTCCTATCTTCAATAATGTTCTTCTTATCGGCAACTTTACCAACTATTTGCAAAAATAAATGACGATGACGTTTACTTAAAATCCTATTAATAAACAGATATCTCATATTGTCATTTACCAATGTATCAAATACCAAATTACAGATACCTGAGCCTCTGAGCGACGTGGGTTACACGCGCGTCTTAGTTTATCTATCAACGAAAAAAAACAAATTACATAAAGCCAAAGGATGATTTTGCTGTATATTCATAAGGGAGGAAAAAAATAAGAATATAGCCATACTACAAAAACAAGCAATGGATGGGACACAAATCTATCTGAAATCTCCTTCTAAATGCATGCGCTTGATTTTGACGCTCAACAGCTAAAGATTTGATACTATACTATATACCATATAGTACAGTCCATACAAAGAAATCAACTAATTACGAGTTGTGTTTCATCCATAAGATTTTTCATCCATAAGATGACTATACTTTACATGATTATAACATAGTGTGGAATACTCGACACAAATAATAAACCATTCATTTTTTTTGTGTGTGTCTACAATGTCTAACCAATTGAAAGGGTCAAATTTAGTATGACAACTTAGGAATCTTAACATACATAACAACTCTACTAGGATGCATTTTTAGTTTTGTCGCAAAATTGCAGACAAAACAAAGTTTACAAGATAAAGAGAAACAATATGCAGTGAAAGGTAAAAGTAACACCATTGGTGAATGTATAAGACTCGTGTACGATGAAAGCAAACAACACAAAATCACTCTTTGCGTGAGTAGGTTCGGATTAAAGTGGAGAATACTTCAACGCACATGTATATGTTGCGACGCCAAGGGAGGCTCCTATGAGGATGGCGTACCGATTAAGTTTTCGTATCGCATTGAGTTCCAGAATAAAAGCGATAGTCGGAGAATAGGAAAAGATGGTGGGAGGATTTGAGGAGATAACGGCTGGCGATGGTGGTGAAAGAAGAGACTGGTGGTGATGAAACAACTGGTAGTGGTGGTGGTGGCTGTAATACAAGTGAGATAGCAACAAAATAATACATATTGTGATATAAGTCTATTCTATAGATCGATAATAGAATAGTTCTCTCAAAATAGAATAGAAAAAATAAATAGTCCATTTGCAATGTAGTGATCGAAAGTAGAGCTGTTGAAATAACGAAGGGGAAGAATCATGCAGTGTAAGGATACACCATTAGCAAAGAGTTGATAGAGGTGTCGTCAGAGTTGATGAAATAGGAAATAATCACAAAAGTTGGAGGAGAAGAAGAGACGGTAGAAGGAGATGAAGAGACAATGATTGGCGACAATGATGAAACACAAGACGTGGAGCTGATGGAATAGTAAAGAAGAATAATCAGGAGATGGACAAGGGGAACAATTATGGAATACTCGATACAACCACATGGACGTGTTAAACATAACTAACATATTATACTATACTATACTATACTATACATATTATACATATTATACTATACTATACTATACTATACTATACTATACTATACTATACTATACTATACTATACTATACTATACTATACTATACTATACTATACTATACTATACTATACTATACTATACTATACTATACTATACTATACTATACTATACTATACTATACTATACTATACTATACTATACTATACTATACTATACTATACTATACTATACTATATAGAGTAAATAAATAGTATAGACAACTTAATACATAAAAACATCACAATGTAAATCGGTTATAGATTAAGAAAAAATGACAGTGATGTCATGCCGCGACAAAGGGGAAGGAGGGGGACGGTGGGGAAGGGGCGCCGCAAAGGAGGGGAGGGGGAGGGGCGCCGCGAAGAAGGGGAGAGGGAGGGGAAAGAGGAGGAAATATTAAGAAATTAATTATATTCTATGTTTATCAAATAGAATAGTACAACACAATCTGTACTGTTTTTCTTCTCTGATAGTTCTGCGCATTCTCTGTTTCTTAATCAACACGGTGGGATAGCTTCAAAAATGATGAGATAGACTACTATGCTCTTCAATATAATCGGACTTACTTTGATTCTTTCGTTTTGATAGAAAATTGAGATCCTTTGCAAAGTTCGTCGCGAAACTAAACGATTTCTGATTTTGTGATGAAAAAAAAGAAGAAGCGTGTGTCTAAGTTGGAAATGTGTGAGGATACTTTTGTATATATTGTAGAAAATATATGGTATATCGTAGCATCTGCCTTATAATGGTTATATGGTTAATTTTTTTCAGTAATGGTCATGTCCCTTTATTTCCTTTAGCCAAAAGAACAAACTACATAAACAAAAAATAAAGAAATCTTACTGTGTGTTTTTTCTGGCTTAAATTTGGTGCAAATCGTAGTGTGTGTTGCAACTCAAAAACGATTACAAAGCGCAACACTCAGCAGAATTAACACTAAAAAGCAACATTTCTAACTTCGCAAAGATCTTGAAAGTTTCTTTTTGACTAACCGTGGATTAATCATTGTGTACAACAGTAAAGGAAAGAAAGTCACAACTCACAAGACACATTTTTAGATATGTAATAAAGATGAAAATGGTATATCACTCCTCACCATACTATTTTTTTGCTAACTTATAAATATCATATTAATGATTGAAAGATCTTACAAAAGAAGAGTCTTAGATCAGTTTCACCTTGGCAAAAGTTGAAAAGAAAACAAAGAGAAACTTGAAAATTACTTGAGTTCAATCTACCGTAACACAATAGACAGCAAAAGCTTTAATAGCTTCCTTTTTCTTCTTGCTGTAATAGTATTTCTGATTTCTCAATCAGTTCCTTTGAACATCAAAGATGTTATGTAGCAGATTGTTACTCTGTTTCCATAAATGAAAAACTGTTGTTGAAGATGCCAATTATCGCAGTAGCGTAATTTAACTTCCTTAATCTATTAATCACCCGGTTTTGTTTTGTTGTAAATTTTTAATTCAAAATCCGACAACTTAGTTTTGTGTACTATTGGCAGGCGAATTCTAAATTTTTAAGTAATCGGGTTCATAGATATTTCCATTACACTTCATCATAATGTAACCAGATGGATATGAACACATTTCTTACTATTTATTTAAATATATATATTTTTAAGTCATCCATATAGTATACTGTTCTTTATAGATTAATTTGAACCAGTATTCTAAAATAAAGTTAGTACAGTCTTATATACGGTGTATATATGCTATTAAGTAGTACATTGTACTAATTTTTACTATATGGTAGAATAATAGGATGATGGTTTGGGCGGGTGCAAATACAACATTTATACAATATTATATGATGTTTATACAACGTTTATTTGTTCACAGTTTATAAATTATTCTTTAAGGAAAATTTAAAAGATAATTATAATGTACTCGTTTGATTTTCACTTGACTTCCGTATCAGTTTATAATTTTTTCAATATTCGATAAATAATTATAATGCATAATCTATTTAATTATGTTTGCTATATATTTTATTATTTACATATAATTTATATAATTAATTTATTATTATTATAGAATTTATTTAGAATATAGATATACATCTAGTCGCTATATAGTAATCAAGTGTCCGGTTAGCATCGTATAGTGTATTTTAGAACACTGATTTGAATCTATTAGTCTAAGATATCCAAATTAACAAAGAAAAATATCTTAAGACATACTTTTTCTGTTTTAAAAAATATATATTTTAAAGTTTTCACACACTAAAAAAACATATAAAATTTTGATTATAAATGCAATGTTTAGCTATTTACCATAAATTTTTAGCTAATATCTTCAAAATTTACAATCTATACTATTATTTATGAATTGATTTAGCTTATGTGTCAACTTTTCCATAATTTTAGGGTTTTGTTTGCTTATTTGTTATTGTTTATTGTTTATTTGTCATATTTTCCATAATTTTAGGTAATTTACTTATTTGTTATATCTTAATAATTTTAATTTTGATTATTTGTCATATTTTTCATAATTTAGGTTCATATTTATTGTCATGTTTTTAACAACTTTAATTCGTAATTTCATTTATTTATCATATTTTAAAATAATTTTAGGCGATAATTTTAGCTTTGCTTATTTGTATTTTCTCCACGATTTTAGGTTATTTTGCGTATTTGTCACGTTCTATAATTTTCTGGAAGCTTATTTGTCATATTTCATAATTTAGGTTGAATCATTAGTTTAATAAATCATTTTTAGAATTGTTAGTTTTTAAACATTTTTAATGATTATTTAATAAATAGTTTCATTACATTCAGAAATAACTATTATTAATGAGTGTTATCAAATTTTAGCAATAATTTAATAGTTTTGTTCATCTTATGTTTAGTTTTATAAGCTTATGTGTCATAGTTTCCATGATTTTAAGTTTATTCATTAGTTTTAATTAATAATTTTTTAAATTGTTAGTTTTTAAACAATTTAAGTTATTATTTAATAAATATTTTTCATTATATTTAGGATTGTTATTAACCAATATTATCAAACTTGAGCAAATTTTTTATAGATATGTAATCTTATGTTTAATTTAGTAATATTAAATTGTATAATATTATTTTGCTTATTTCTCATGTGTTTTATTGGGGTTTTTAGAAGCTTATGTGTCATATTTTTCATGATTTTAATTTTAGTCATTAGTTTTAGTTGATAAGTTTTTGAAATTAGTTTTTAAACAATTTTAGTGATTATTTAATAAATACTTTTCATTATGTTCAGGATAATTATTAATTTTTAGCATTAATTTTATAGATATATTCATCTTATGTTTAATTTAGTAATATTAAATCATATAATGTTATCTTCTTTTGTCATGTTTTAATTAGTTTTTAGAAGCCTATGTGTCATATTTTTTTATTATTTTAATTTTAGCCATTAGTTTTAATTAATAAGTTTATACTAAAAATTTCATTATATTCAGAATAGTTATTAACGAGTATTATCAAATTTAAAAGATATTTTATATATATGTTCATCTTATTAGTAATATTACATCGTATAATATTTTTATTTATTTATTTATTATTTTTAAAAGCAAGATTTCTTCTCTTTTATATCAGAGAAGAGTTATATAGTGTTATGAGTTTCATTAACATCAATTTAATAATCAAAACCAGCGATTCTACAGAATACAATCTCTTGCTGTTATAATTCAAAAAACCAGTTTTTATTAGACATATATAATTTATTACTTTTAATTAATAAGGTTTTAGTTAAATAGAAGTATATTTTTAACTATTATAGATTTTGTTAATAAGTGTTACTATAAACTCATATGAATAGGAAATTGATATAAAATCCAATTAATTTGATGTTCGTATGAATCATCGAAAAAAGAAAAATGTTCATTCATCTATATTATTATTTGATGAAGAGGAATTTGTTTTCTAAGCTTTACTGATAATTGGTAATTATGGTTTTATTTTGTAGATTTATATTTTAATGTGATTTTAAAATATTAATAGAACTTTGTTAAGTTATTATAATGATAATTTTTTACATGTGGGATTTGGTGGATGACAAAAAAAACATGTGAGATTTGGTGACAGAAGTAAAAAAAAAAAATTGTAAGTAATGAGTCACTATCCAAGTTTTGTTGTAATAAAAAAGTTAAATTATATATTATGATTAATTTAATTTAAAACTAATTAAATAATTTTGATTAAAATAAAATTTCTATTAAAAGTAAGATTGGTTGGATATATATTATTCCGTACAAAGTGCGGTCCATTATGAATAACTATTATTAACGAGTGTTATCAAATTTTAGTAATAATTTTATAGTTTTGTTCATCTTATGTTTAGTTTAGTAATATTAAACTGTATATTTTTTATTTATTATTTTTGAAAGAAAACTTTTTTTTAATGCTATTGAAGCATCTTATCTATCAAAAAATATAGTCCAAAAAATACGATCCCTTGCCGTTATAATTAATAATTCCGCTTTTACTAGACATATATAATGTATTACTTTTATTTTGTAAAATTTTAGTTAAATAGAAGTATGTATTTAATTATTGTAGATTTTGTTAATAGGCGTCATTGTGAACTTCGTTGAAGAAAAAAAATTCATATAAAATATAATTAAGACTTTGATGAAGGGGGTTTGATTTTATATGTTTCACTGATAATTGGTAGTTATGGTTTAAGTTTTTATATTTATCTTTTATATTATTTTAATTTTACAATGTAAAATTTTAATCAAAATGCATTAAGATGCAATAATGGCTAGAATATAAAAAGATTTCAAGTATCAAACTTATATGTAATGCGTTGTAATAAAAAGATAAATTATATCTTATAATTAATTTAATATTTGAAAATAATTAAATAATTTAGATTAAAATTAAAAAAAAAAATAAATTAGTTGGATATATATTATTTCGCACAAAATTTGGACCATTATCTAGTTTACCATTATTATACACATTGAAAATATAAAACATAGATTCTTTAAAAACAATTTTTATATTAAAAAAAGTAAAATAAAATAAAAACAATTTTTTTTACAAAACATGAATCATTTTAAAATAGAGAGTAATAGTATATCATTAACGGCTATGAAGACACCGAGTCACCGAACGCCACCGTTTGGGTGGGGTGACGTTGAAAAAATCAGACAGGGTCGCAAGTTTCCGCGTTGTTCTAGGCTGTCAAAAAAATATGTCATCCACCACTTCTTTTCTGTATTATTAATTTATTTAATATTTCATAATATTCTCTCTCTCTCTCATTTCTTCGTGGTACGCCATAGCTAGCCTCCCAAGTCGTCTTTTTCTCATCAGATCTGTTGGTCAGTTGCAAAAAGAATCATGGAGCTCAACTTGCTCTCTAGAGCTCTTACATCTTTTATCCTTGTACTCACAATAATTGCATCCTTCTCATCGTCAAGTTTTATCTCAGGTACAACAACTTTCTTGACTCTCTTTTTTCCTCCCCCAAAAGATCTCTTCTTTCTTATAGTCTTGTTTAGATGAGTCACACCTTACCTTTTTCATTGCAGACGGTGTGTTCGAACCGCAGGATTTGGCTATTGGAAGAAACCTACTTCAGACCAAGAAAAGCAAGTTCTTCTGAACCACATAATGTATCTCTTTCCTTTATTTGTTATTTGTTAGGACTTCCACTTTTGGATTGTTTCCCAGTGAGCTATAATAAATACAAACGGATCCAGATATAGCAAGATCTTTGAGTTACAAAATCTTGATTCCAGCTTTTTGATTTCCCTCTCTGCTCTGTGTGATTGTACTTATAGGATGAGTGTTTAACATTTTTGGTCATGTGTATGATTTTGGCTTAATGATTGATCTTTCAACCTCTGCAAAGTGTTTATTGGTCTTCAACACTCTTTGCTTTTCGATCATGGCATTTAATCTAAAACCATTTTACATACAAACTGCTGATTGCGCATCTGTAGCTAACTATTCTTTTCCCATTGTGCTTCATGGGATATGCAGTCCATTTTTTTAAGACTAGAATGTTTTGTATTGACATGGTTTTCCTTTTGTTCATTGTAACAGCATGTCCTGTGAACTTTGAGTTTATGAACTACACAATCATAACAAGCCAATGCAAAGGTCCCAAATACCCAACCAAGGAATGCTGTGGCTCCTTCAAGGACTTTGCGTGTCCTTACACCGATGAGCTCAACGACTTGAGCAATGACTGTGCAACCACCATGTTCAGTTACATCAATCTCTATGGAAAATACCCGCCTGGACTTTTCGCAAACCAGTGCCAAGAAGGTAAAGAAGGTCTCGCGTGCCCGGCTATGTCTCCCACCTCAGCAAGCGACGTAAATGCAGCCACCGCCGCTTCTTCTCGTCTTTGGCTGGCCGTTTTCGCAGCTTTCTCCGTATTTGTTAAGTTGCTCTAAGGCCAAGACAGTGATGTATATCCACGATTTGTTTTACTGTACTATCTCATTCTTTTGATTTTTGGAGCTTCAAAAAATTCTAAATTGATAATATGTATTGACTTTTGTGTGGCACTTCTTATAAATCGACAAATGAAGTAAATACTGATTCCAAAGATTCTGAGTAGTCGTATTATACATAAATCAACTAGAGGTTGAAACAAACTCTTCCACATGAATCATGTCTATGTAATGGCAATAACTTACATATTTACAACACTTTTAGTAATAATGGTTTTCTATGGGTTTGGAGTTCAATAAATAATGGACACTATTACTATATTCACTATATACAGACATGTAAATATATGCTTAGAACTATTTGCAGGCAGACAACTGAACATTCCCCCTCTCTCACAAACCTAATAGCACGGTCTTTGCAGAGGTAGGGAGAAGTAAGAAAACTTTGAGATTCACCACATTAGTCTTGACTTGCGACGGAACTGCTTTCTTGTGATGCACCAAGGACCAGGAAAGGTGCTCAACTGCACAATAGTAATTAGTCAAATGCAGTTGGGTGAGGCTCAGGAGACGGAGTACGTGTTAAATATGAGAAAGAAACTTCATGCATCTTTAGCGTCAATCCCACAATGGTTTCACCAACACGTGCCCAATGTGCATGTAAATATCAAATTTAGACAACTAGCACTTGAAAAATAATCAGTTGGTAGTTAAACTTCTACAAGAGGTCGAGACAGAAGCTTACGTCACCTAATAATACGCTAATGAATATCAAACAATATCGGACTTACGTTACTGATAAGCTTTCCCCCATGCCATGCTGTGTCCACTCCGCAAGAAGGAGGGATTACTTTAACTCCATTGCAGATAGATGAAGGAAGATAGTTTTGCAGTTCCTTCTCTAGCCTTTCTGTATACATCTCACACACACAAAAACCGCTTAAGCACGTCATTCATTTATCTTCTAGACAAGAGTTTCGAAGATCTTTCAAAATTGAACAAAACAAGAGGCAATATGACTGTACCTGCAAGCCCTGGCAAACACGCGCTTCCTCCAGCCAATACTACAGTCTTGAACCAGCTACCATCACCTGTAAGTCCTGCTTCATCACAATGATCCATACAGAGCGCGACTGCCTGATGTAAACTCATTGCCCGCCTAGTTTTGCAATTACCAGAACCATTCAAAGACACTATTTTAAAATGGCAAAAATTTGGAGATTCAAAAGGACACAACTCACGCCTGAGATGCATGCAGCTTAACACATTACAATGATGTATTTTAACAAAAATATAGCAGTAGTGTGGAAAGAAGTGGAAGTTACTAACAAATATACACTACAGTGGTAAGATGATATCATTTCTAGTCCCAGAACTTGTTCAAATTCCATCTCTTAAGAGAAACTTTCAGGTTGTATCTTTCTTGAACACTGTATGGTAATAAGTAGAGTAGGCCTTACATTCCAGCAAGACGTGGTTGGAATAGTATCTCCCCTGTCTGAAAACGCTCCTTTGACAGAGTAAACCATCCTTCACCCAAAATTTCCATTGAAGCTTGTGTGTCTCTTGAGAGTTCAGCTTCATAATCGAGAGCCACATAACACAGGTTCTACACACGAAAGCATCATGTAATTCACTTTAGTACAAAGAACTAGTGCTTGTGCATGAGTTGCATGCATATACTCGGAGCCTTTTAATGATATTTCAGTAACTATATATAATTGGATGAAGATCATGTCACGTACAGGGGAGGAATCTTAATTTGATTCACAGAAGAGCCAATAGCTATGGAAACCTACGTAGCTATTTTTTGCTATCAGGAACAGGTTGGTCAATGGTAATACCTCTTTTAGAGTACGAACAGTGTAGAGCGAGTGGAAGGTAATGTTGTTCTCTTGCATCTTCTCTTTAAGGAAGCCCGTGAGTTTCAACGCTCCAAAACCAATGACTTCTACACCTACCTGCCGCATCACCTTCCCATTCAAAACTGCAGAACACCCAGTAAGATTAAAATGCTAAGACACCAATGCATGGTGCAGACAGACTTAGAGAGGGATTATTTCCAACCAGTGAATGGTGCAGACAGACTTAGAGTGGGATTAGTTCCAACAATATGAAACATTCACAGAGTTTTTTTGCACAACTAATCAACTTCAGTACTATGTCAACAAAAATCATGTGAGAGGACACAAAAAATAGTTGAATCAAGGAGAAAAAAAAAACAGCTTACTTGGAACAATGGTTATGACTTGGAAACCAATGTTAACAACAATTCCAGATGTCTGCCGTGCAGCATATAGAGCTAAAACAGCCTGAAAATACAGTACAGATCATTCATAATTGGCTTCTGACTGTATTAGCAACAAGACCATTCATTCGAAGAGGAATGCATAATACTTTCTCCAGCTACTGGTCAGATAGTGCATCAAGTTCTGGATAATTAAATTCAGTTTCTCGCTAATACATTCTATTAGTTTTACTCCGATAAACCGTGGAAAATGTGGGTACAGAGATGGATAATGAATCTATCTGAGAAAACACAGCTCTGAATCACCAGAAAGCACTTAAAGAGTGAAAAAGTCTCACCTGATTAACTGCACACACTGCAGGAACATTCATGTCAAACAAGACATTAAGGATAGCAGTCTTAAGTTGCCGCCTTGATGCCTTTGCCGATTCAGTATCTGAAAACAATTTTCAGTTTTAAAACCTTACAACTGGAACCACGACATGAAATCTTGAAGATACAAAATAACGAAAGATGTAGCTAACCGTCATGATGGCAGAGGGGTAGCGAAACCACTATTGGCTGCATAGATGGCTTAACCTGCATCCTGTAAGAAAAATTATCACATAAGAAACTCAAATACGGTTTGGACGAGAAAGTACGAGCCGTAGATACAATCTAAAAGTATTTAGCTACCACAAAAAATGAGAAAACAAACCTGTTGAAAATGGTTACAAAGAACTGTTGAAGCCTAGCGTATATGGGTGACTCAATGTTGCCAAATTCCTGGAGATTAAACTAGTAAGAACTTCTATTTGTGTCAAAGAGACAAAAGCCAAGCTTATTATTATTTATATGCAAGTATGTAACCAAATAGAAGAACAATCTCACCAGAAACGTAGCAGAACGTCCAGAAGGTGAAGCATTCTTGCTCCGGCCAAACTTGCAATATCCAGAACCACCTTCATGGCAAAGCAAAGTAGATTCACACAAAATGAAACAAGCTCTTATAAACTAGCACGGGCAAAAAACCCGAGATCCAAACCGAACCGATCTGAGCTGTGAAAATAGCCAAATAAATCATATGTAGAGTGGTATAAACATATGGGAACCCAGAATATTATTTAACTTCGAACGGGTTAAAAAACAAGTATTGGGGAACCTAAATAACTTCAAATACTCAATTTCATGTTTATTTTGATATGATATATTTCATTTGTTTCATAAAGAATGCCATTTTGATATTTTGCAAACAAATTTTAAATAATGATTAAAATGCATTTATATTTTTATTAATTACACTTATTTAATCACGAAGATGAGAGAAGAAAGTATATACCATCAATAATTATAGAGTCAGGAACTTGAGCTCTTTGACCGTAAACACGCATGAACGACAATTCCTCTGATTCACTAGAAACCATTCTGCAAAAGTAATCTAAACCTTAAAACTGTCTAACAATCAATCAATCAATCAATCATCATCATCCACACATTTGATTAAACTCACCGGAGAGGATACCCATAACGCAAACTTGTTTCGGCGAAGAAAATTGAGTCCCATGACTCCTGCAAACACTGGAGATAGAATATCCACAGACGATTACTGCCAGCTAAACTTTTCAAGGCTTTGCACGCTAAGCTCAATTTCACGGCGTCTCTTGGCTCCATCAGCATCAGTATCTGGACTAGTATATCCATCGGTAGCTGATCGAACGCGCCGAGAGAAGAAGACGAAGACGACCGAGGAACCTGAATCGCCTTCGTCGAATCCTTGCAGCTATTCGATCGGCTCCACATCGATCCCCATACTTTCCTCAAATTCATTGTCGAATTTCGCCAAAGCTCTCTCTCTCTCTCTCTCTCTCTCTCTCTCTCCTTCTGCCTTTGTGCTAACTTGCGCTGTTTTATTAAATTTTCCTTGGAAAATGAATCCGCGAAATTATGGTTAACACACACGGCGGTTTCTGGGATGAGACTGACAGACGTAGACTGTTTAAAATAGTGACACGTGTTCAGTCGCGGGCAAGGACTTTTGATGAGAGTGGCACTTCACTTACCACGACTCAAATGTCAATCCTTGCATAATGATGATATTGCGAGCCCAGTGAGGAAAAGATCCAAGTGGTCAGGACCACGTGCTCTGAGTTTATTTTACAAAATTACATTCAATATCCAAAAAAAAATAATAATTAAATTCACCGACTAACCAAAATTATCTTTTCTTTTTTCTCCTATATTTATACTTGCTATATAAAATTTTAATTATGAGTTTTTTATTATTTCACACATAACCCCTTTATTTTATTAGTTTTGTCAGGTTTTACCACAATTAATTTTAAACGCTAAGTTTTTTTGAAGTTTTAAATTTTGATTTGAGGTTGTAGATTTTTATCCTTTTAACTTTCTCAAATTTTGTTAAGAATTTGAGAAGGTGTTACTCAATCACCGATTTCAACTTTACTACTAAAATTTATAATCTACAAAATTCAACAGTTAATGTCATTTAAATGAATTACTAGATTTTGACCCGAGCGGGTTTTTCTTTGGATTTTATACAAAATTCATGAATTAGTTTATTTAAGATTTTGTATGAACATTCTTATATGACTCTTTCTTAGAAATGAACATTTTATCAAACCCAAAAAAAACAATTTGAAATTGACCTGGAATATAGGTGTGGTTTTAGTCCAGGTTTACATACGTCTCTTTTCGAGTTAAGATCATACCCAAGACCTGGTACCTGAAATATTTTGTGTATATTAGGAGTATTTGAGTATTTTAGATATGTTTTTGGTATTACAAATACTTTCTAAGTTTTGGGTTAAGGTTTTCGATTTTAGTTTCTGATTTCGGGTAAAGTTTCAATTTTTTTCAAAAAAAAAGTATTTTAGGTATTCGGAAAATTGGCTTTTTTATTTCTCGGGTCAGAACGGATCGGTTTCATTTTGGAGTATTTCAATATTTTTTGGGTATTTGTTTGAGTTTTTGGGTATTTTTTCTTATTTCAATATTTTTTTTGGGGTTTTAGGTATTTCAAATCTTTTTTGGGTACTAAATAATCAAACCGATCTGGACCCGTTACGTACCCAAATATTACGGAGATTTTATTGATATTTGACTGTAGATTCGAACCGACCTGGATCAAAAAGAGACCAACCCAAACTTGAACCAAAAAATTTCAAATATCTAGGTATGTTCAATTTTTTTGAATCCAAAGTGAACTGATCCGTACCTACCCGAAAACCCGGTGCTCAGACCTACTCTCTTTCATTATATTTTGTGTATTTTATAAAAATTATATTTGTTGAACCGGTAAAACTTAAGATTTACTTAACATATTTTTGACTAATTTAATAGTATAAATTTGTAAGGTTTTTAATATTTTAAACTTATCTTAAATATTAAATTTTATTATAAACAATTTTTATAAAAAAGAATTTAAATTAAAGTATATAATTTTATTTTTAACATATGGTTTGATTTATTAAAATTTAATTTTGTAAATGTTTGGAACTATATAATGTGTGACAAATATTGTTCTACTATACTAAATAATATATTAAATTAGTTTTCGACTAAAGTTGATATAAATCAGGGTGTGGCATATGTCTGTTGCATGTGACATATATTATTCTACTATACCAAATAATATATTATATAAAAGAAATATTGCATGTTATGAAAAATGTAATTAATTATTTGTTGTTGTTAAATATATTATAGTCGAACATGCCATGGTCATGATATTGTTTCACACATTCAAATATATAATGTAACCATAGATTTTAGTTACTAAAGATAAGAATTATGAGTCCGAGATATTAGGGATGAAAAAGGAAAGTATAATATCGTATTAGATAAAATATGGAGAATAATGGAATTTTATTTGGTTACTATAAAATAGGTTAGTTATAAGATTTGGTTATATATAATAGGTTGGACTAAAAAAATGAAAGAATCCAATAACCTTGTTTAAGTAGATTTTTTAAGACTCATTCTTTTTTAATAGTATAGATGAGTGTAGACTTTTTTTTTGCAGTTTACCTTGAATTTAGTTTTAAATAATTCTCTTGAAAATCTATAAAACTACATATGTAAAGATTTTTTTTATTTAAAAAAAGGTTTTGAATAACATTGGATGTTAATGAAGTATTTGAAATATAAAATTGAATGACACTAGGTTATACATTAGATGATTTATGATTTACAAATCTAAGATTTAGTAACATTAGATTTAAAACATAATTTAAAATTATTAATTGAATAACAATTCAGTATGGTTGGATTTAAATTCTCTTAAAATCTATAATTGAATAACTTTTTGTTAAAATATGCGACAATAGTTAAGATACTTTTATGCTTATCTACAATAAGAAATAAATAGTTGAGATACTTTTATGCTTATCTACAATAAGAAATATATAATTTCAAATGAAAATCATGAATTAAATTCAAAACCTTGTGGTTGAGCGATAAGGAAACGAATTTGAACCAGCAACATGTTTTAAATTTGATTCATATGTTGCATAAAACTAAATCACATTGTTTTTGGACACTTGTATAGATATACATCCTCAAGAAAAAAATTATCCATAAGTTGAATCTCTCTTTGAGAATCATTTTGAGCTTTTCCATGAGTAAAAAAACACTTCAAATTAATAATAAAAAATCATAATTTAGTACTAAAAATAAATAAAAATCATAACTATTTAACAAATTCACTCTATTTTAAATTTTTAATGTGTCGGAATTACAAACCCATACAAAGTGCTCATTGCGAACCCATAGCTAACTTTTCTTTTCTCATTTTGCTGTATATGCAGCCGACTTTAAGACTAGAATGTTGTGTATTAACATAGTTTCTATTTTTTTTTTCATGGTAACCAGTGTTTTGAAAACCGGACCGGACCGGCCGGTCGAACCGGTCCGACCGTGACTCGCCGAAGAAGCCGAGTCCGGTTCGGTTTAAAACCGATTTATAAAACCGTAAAACCGCTAAAACCGTCAAACCGGTGACCCGGGTCAATTTTAAAACCCGGTTCTTAAAAATTAACATATAATTAAATATTTTTAATTATTAGTAACTAAAATTTAATATTTTATAATTAGTATTCAACTATCACTATTTAATTAATTTTTTATTTTTTTAAGAAACAATGTGAAAATTATATTTTTTTATTTTCATATACTATTTTTATTTTACCATATTCATAAAATTTGAGATGTTATTTGTAAAAATAAATAAATATGATAATTTTAATTATAAATCATATGATTTTATCATTTTCAGTTTACATAGTATTCACTATTCAATTTTTTTACTATATATAATTAGATTTATGTTTATTATTTATATTTAGTTAATTATAGAAGAGAATAGAGAATATATTATATATATAAGTAAAGTTTATGTAATATAATATATATATATATGTAATTTTCATAAATAGAAAACCCGGTTCGACCGGTTGAACCGGTGCAACCAGTCAACCAGTAGCTACACCGAGTCGGTGTCCGGTCCGGTTTTCAAAACATTGATGGTAACAGTGAACTTTTTGAATCTATGAACTACACAATCATAACAAGCCAATCCCAAATTCCCACCCAAGGAATGTTTTTTGTTTGGCCAAAAGATTAAATCTTATCATATTAACAAATGTACCATTCAAGAAGATCATCTGGAAAGATGAGAAATTTGACCAGCTGACGAAGTTTGGAGAATGGAATGTTGATATTGGACTTCCCAAATTCTCACCCTAGGAATGTTGCTCTGCTCTTTTGGACTTCGCGTGTAAAGGCAGCAACTTGCATTTTTTTTCTTCTTTTTTTTGCTAATTAGCAACTTACATAGTTATAAGAAGACTTCAGAAATTATCGTTTTCTATGGCTCTGGAGTGCAATCAATAACGGACACTATCACTACACTTATGAAAAATGCTTATATCTAATTGCAGGTAGCTGTTTGATAAAAAAAAAAAAAAAAAAAACTATTTGCAGGCAGCTGTAACCTGTCCCTCTTTGTTGACTGTTTCACTAACCGAATAGCTCCGTCTTTGCAAAGGTAGGGAAAAGTAAAAAACTAAGAGATCACCACATTAGTCTTGACTTGCGAGGCAACAGCTTCTACACATTAGTCTTGACTTGCGAGGCAACTGCTTTCTTGTAATGCACCAAGGACCAGGAAAGGTGCTTAACTGCACAAGAGTAATTAATAAAAATGCAGGCTCAGAAGACGGAACACGTGTTAAATAGAGGAGAAATGGAGTACAGAAAAATGACTTACGCAACTTTATGCATGTTTAGTGTTATTCCATAATGGTTTCACCAAAACGTGCTCAAAAATATCAAATTCAAAAAGTAGGACTTGAAACATAATCTGTTGGTTAGTAAAACTGCTACAGAGGTTGAAAAGAGTCTTATGAATATCAATGCTAATATAATATCAGACTTACGTTACTGATAAGCTTTGCCCCATGCCACACTGTGTCCACGCCATAAGGAGGAGGGATTACTCTGACTCCGTTGCATATAGATGAAGGAAGATAATCATGCAGTTCTTTCTCTAGCCTTTCTGGATACAGCTCACACACACAAAACGCATAAGCGCCTCAGTCATGTATTTAATGTTCCAAAGATCTTTCGAGTTTCAAGTCGATGCAACAAAAGATTTGAACAAAACAAGAAGTAATATGTTTGTACCTGCAAGCCCTGGCAAACATGCGCTTCCTCCAGCCAATACTACAGTTTTGAACCAGCTACCATCACCTGTAAGTCCTGCTGCATCACAATGATCCATACAGAGCGCGACTGCCTGTTGCAACCCCATTGCCCGCCTAGTTTCGCAATGACAAAAACCAATCAAAGAAACTATTATAAAATATGGCAAAAATTTTGGAAATTCTTCAGAGGAACACTAACCCAGGCCTGAGATGCATGCAGCTTACCGCAAAAACGATGATGTAATTTAAGGAAATATAGGAGTAACGTGGAAAACAGTAGAAGTTACTAACAAATATACACTAGTGGTAAGATGATATCACTTCTAGTCCCAGAACTAGTTCAAATTCCATCTCTTAGAGAAACTCTCAGGTTATATCTTTCTTAAGCACTGTATAATAAGTAGAGCAAGCCTTACATTCCAGCAAGACGTGGTTGGAATAATATCTCCCCTGTTTGAAAAAAACGCTGCTTTGACAAAGTACCCGCAATTTCCATTGAAGCTTGTGCGTCTCGTGAGAGTTCAGCTTCATAATCGAGAGCCACATAACACTACGTACGAAAACGAAAGCATCATGTAAATCACTTTAGTACAAAGAACTGATGCACAATGAAATCCACTTAGTACAAAGAAGTAATGCTTGTGCATAAGTTTCGGATACTCAAAAGCCATTAAATGATATTTCAGTACCTATATATAATTGGATGTCTATTTTAGAGTCAAGCACAGAGGAGGAATCTTACTTTAATTTACAAAAGAGCCAATAAAGATGGCAACCTACGTAGTTATTTGCTACTAGGAACATGTTGATAAATGGTAATACCTCTTTTAGAGTTAGAACAGCGTGGAGCGATAAGGTAATGTTGTTCTCTTGCATCTTCTCTTTAAAAAAGCCAGTGGAGTTTCGATGCTCCAAAACCAATGACTTCGACACCCACCTGCCGCATCACCTTCCCATGCAGAACTGCAGAAAACCCAGTAAAACTAAAATGCTAAGACACCAGTGAATGGTACAGAGAAAGAGTCAGAGGGGGATATTTCCAACAATACATATCCATCTTTTTGATACACAACTTGTCAACTTCAGTACAATGTCACTAAAAATTCAAAGAGAGAAACAGCAGCTTACTTGGAACAACGGTTATGACTTGGAAACCAATGTTAACAACAATTCCAGATGTCTGCCGTGCAGCATATAGAGCTAAAACAGCCTGAAAATACAGCACAGATCCATTCATAATTGTCTTGTGACTGTATTAGCAACAAGACCATTCATTCGAAAAGGAATATGCATAATATTATCTCCAGCTACTGGTCAGATAATGCATAGTTTGACTGCGTTAAACCGTGGGCTATAGAGATGGAGAATGAATCTCACTGAGAAAAACACTGCTCTGAATCGCAAGAAAGCACTTAAAGAGTGAAAAAGTTTCGCCTGATTAACTGCACAGACTGCAGGAACATTCATGTCAAACAAGACATTAAGGATAGCAGTCTTAAGTTGCCGCCTTGATGCCTTTGCCGATTCAGTATCTGACAACAATTTTTTATTTTAAAATCTTACAACGGGAACCACGATATGAAATCTTGAAGATAAAAAATAAGAAAAGATGTAGCTATAACCATCATGATGGCAGAGGGGTAGTGAAACAACAATTGGCTGCATAGATGGCTTAACCTGCTGCATTCTGTAAGAAAACCATCACATAAGAAACTCAAATACGGTTTACACAACAAATTAAGAGCCGTGGATACAATCTAAAACTATTTAGCTACCACAAAAAATGAGAAAACAAACCTGTTGAAAATGGTTTCAAAGAACTGTTGAAGCCTAGCGTATATGGGTGACTCAATTCTGCCAAATTCCTGGCGATAAAACTAGTAAGAACTTATATTTGTGTCCAAGAGACAAGAGGCTACCAAGGTTATTTATATTTGTAGTAAGCGAAATAGTGAAACTGCTTCAGTACCAAGAGTTATCTTACCCGAAAAATAGTAACACGTCTAGAAGGTGAATCATTCTTGCTCCTGCCAAACTTGCAAAATCCAGAACCACCTTCATGGCAAAGCACACAAAATGAAACACACTCTTAAACACATCAAAAGATGAGAGAATAAAGCGTATACCGTCAATAATTATAGAGTCAGGAACTTGAGCTCTTTGACCATAAACACGCATGAACGACAACTCCTCTGATTCACTAGAAACCATTCTGCAAAAATAAACTAGACTTTGAAACTCTCTGACAATCAATTTAAATGTTCAATACATATATTTTTTTTCTTCAATTTGGATGATCTAACATAATTTATAAGGTTGAAACATTTACGGATTAAATGTTCAGTTCATATATTTTTCGTAATCAATTTGGAAACCTAATGATCTAAAGTAATTTACAGGATTTGGAACAATTACAGATTATTGGGTTAAAATGTTCAATACATATATATATTCTTTTAATTAATTTGGGGGTGAGTAGTAATCTAACATATTAACCACAAGTTACAGGACCGAAGTGAATGTTCATTTGGCTACGATCAAGACAGGCTCTGCAACTACAAATATGACACCCATATGTTTGTAAACTCACCGGAGAGGATAACCACAACGCAAACTAGTTTCGGCAAAGAAAATGGAGTCCCATGACTCCTGCAAACACTGGAGATAGAATATCCAGATTCTGTTACAGCCAACTAAACGTTTCAAGGCTTTGCACGTTAAGCTCAATTTCACCGCGTCTCTTGGCTCCATCAACATCATTATCTGGACTAGTATATCCATCGGTAGCTGATCGAACACGCTGATAGAAGACGAACACGACCGAGGAAGAACCTGAATCGCCTTCGTCGAATCCTTGCAACTATTCGATCGGTTCCACATCGATCCCCATACTTTCCTCAGATTCATTGTCGAGTTTCCCTGAAGCTCTTTATCTCTCTGCCTTTGTTAACTTACGCTGCTTTCTTAAATTTGCCCGAGAAAATGGATCAGGAAAATTATGGTAACACTCAGCAGCGCCGAAACAAGTCTGGGATGAGTCTGACTGACTTGGACGGCTTAAGATAACGACACGTGTGTCCAGTGGCAAGTAATGGTTTTGTTATCTTAAGCATCGCATAACGATATTTTGTGAGCCCAGTGAGGTAAATATCCAAGTGGTCAGGACCACGTGCTCGAGTTTATTTTATTAGTCTTGTGTCTTGTCTGATTTTACCACAATTAATTTAAAAAAAAAGCACTTTAATTTTTAATTTTTATTTGAGGCTGTAGATTTTTATCTTTTATGTTTTTTTTTTTTGTTAAAATTATCTTTTTTGTGTTTCGAAATTTTTGTTAAGAAATAAAGGAGGTTTTATTCTATCACTGATTTTAATTTTATTATTAAACTTTTATAATCTACAAATTTTAGTAGTTGATGTCATTGAAAATGAGTTTATGACTGTGGATTCTAATTTTTTTTTTTGCAATTTACCTTAGATTTGGATTTAGATTTATATTTAAGTAACTTACTCTTGAAAATCTGTGAAACTTCATTTCAAATGACTACCTATGTAAAGAATATAAAAAATCTGTGGTTTTGAATAACATTAGATGTTAATTAAATATTTGAAATATAAAACTGAATGACACTAAATTTTATAATCTATGATTCATGATGTACAAAGATAAGATATACTGATATTAAATTTAAAACATAACTAAATCATTTGATTAAATAGCAATAGATTATAATTGAATTTATACTTTAAAATCCGTCAATGAAAAACACTCATTTAGTAAAATATTTGTGAAATAGTTATATTACTTTTGTATTTTCTGTCAACAAATTTATGATTTTCGAAAGAAAACTGAAAATTAATATATAAAAATAAATAAATAAACATTTAAAAAATTCAGTCTATTTAATTTACGAAAAAAAAAAAATTTAAGTACATGAAAGCTACACCACCACATAATTACATATCTAGCCAAAAATAATGTTTCAAAAACTGCTCAGGTTATATGATTCATATATGTTAACATTATTGAACTATTATGTATGATGTTTTTAACATCAGCAACATATAATTCCAATAGCTAAAAAAGTATTGGAATTGGAATCCATCAATAACTAATTGAAGTTTGACAGCTAAACTCTTAGAAACAGACTATATAATATACACAAGAGAATGTAATGTTATACAATTGAGAATATGTGAAAATATGTCGAAACGTTTTTAAGAATTGTCGGTTTCCAAATATGACATATTATGTTAGCTATTAGAATAATATTGACGATACTGATAATATAACACATGATAATTTATGAATGTTATCTTGCCAATCATATAATTTGTATAGTTTTTGATATACTAGTTTTTGTCTAAGATGTTAAGTTATGTGATGTTATCTTCGTGTAGCCGTGTAGGTGACAATTATTTTTTATTTTTTCTTTAATTTAGTTGTTTTAGTTATAAAAACAAGTTTACACATATTTTAAAGTGTCGGCAATTATAAAAATACCTTTTAGTAACAAATTTAACTATTGATTTTAAAATTAAATACTGTTCGATATGTCAAGACACGTGGCTATTATATATTGGAAACTAAATTTCCGATGTACCTGGAGGCGCGAGACAACTCTCTCTCTAAGGAATTCGGCAAAATAGCCCCGTGACTGCAAAATAATAATGAAACAGCTTCTTAAAAAAATATGGAATACCGTCAAGCGTGGATTCCATAGAGCGGCTCATGTGATGCAGTCAGGCGTGAATGGCGCAAGGAGTACCGTCAAGCGTGAATCCTCATACGACAGGTAGAATTTTCGGCTGTAGAATCGTCTGTAATATTTTTCATAGTTGTAATAGCATAATTATTCAGCGTTAAAAAAAATATGGAAGTACACATAGATTTTGAGGAAGTGTGTATATATAAATTCGATCCTCAGATCCGGTGAAAACCTAATTGGCATCAATCCTCAACCAGTTTTTTTCAGATTGGGTATCCGATTTTTCTTTCATTTACTTAACCTTCTTTTTCGAAATCAGGGTTCTCTGGGATGATCTAATCGAATCAGTACCTATCGTTTGGGTGTTTTGAGTTTATATATAGGTTTTAAAGAGTATTGATCCCTTGTTTCGGTTGTTAGGGTTTATCTGCTTGTTCGTTCGTATTACTTTGCAATCTCAATTAGGTGATTCCGTTTTCCTAAAGCTTAATTTGTAATTTTGGAATCTGAATTCCTCATGGAAGTTTATTAATTTGGTCGCAAGAGTTTGAAAATTTATATGTAAATTGTGTGAAATAATCTGTTTGATATTTTGTAATTATGAAATTAGGCATATCTTCTTCTTCTTCTTCTTCTTCTTCTTCTTCTTCTTCTTCTTCTTCTTCTTCTTCTTCTTCGTCTCAGATATTGTATTTTACGATTGCAGGTTTGAAGCTGGTTTTGTGATCTGAGGTCAATAATGGCTGACTTTGGTTTGTTCTTTTTTCCTTGTGTGATTTTTTTTTCACTTGTTTCGAATCTCCCCATGTCTTGATTACAATGTTGATGAACCTGAAGATGAATACATGGCTGACGAATACGACATGGATATCGTTGAGGATGATATGAATCCTGATTTTGATGGAATTGATATGGAAAATGAAGATTTTTGATCAATTGGTTTGTCTTCCTCTTTTTTTTTGTTTCCTTTATTTATCTTTTGTTTTGTATCATATTCATAACGCTCAATTTACTCGCTCAGACCAAAGCTGAAGATACCTCTGCTGCTCAAGCTCGGGACGGAAAAGACATTCAGGGTATACCTTGGGAGAGACTTAGCGTGACTAGACAAAGTACAGGAAAACTAGGCTAGATCAGTATAAGAACTATGAGAATATCCCCGATTCTAGTGAGGCAGCTGCCAAGGTGGATTACATTTCATGCTTCCCCATGTTTATCTACTTGGATTTAACACTTGTTTTGCCCCTGTTGGAACCAAAAATGCACCAATACTGAGAAAGGCAGCTCGTTTTATACGTTCAGGAGGAATTCTAGATCAGTCAGATCAACGATCCTTCATTTCCAGATTTGTTAACTGCACCATTGCAGTATGTCGCTGTTATGCTTCCAAAAACTAGTTAGGCTAAATCATTTTCTCTTCTTTGTTGCAGTTGAGGAATTTTGTCTGGGTTATTTCAAAACATGATATTTACCTCTTGTCCAACTACTCCATCAGCCGCTGGTCTTCTTTGACTGGTTCCAGGAATGAAATTCTCAACGTTAAAGGTCATGTTGCTCCCTCGGAGGTTTGTAACCCAGGCCCAAGTTTGGGATTAGTTTGACTTGGGGGTTTCTTTTTCTTTTTGGTTTATCTAAAGCCGATATTCCATATTTTTCAGAGACACCCTGAGAGTTTGTTGGAAAGGTTTACAAAGACTCAAGTGAGCACTCTTGCAGTAAAAGAAAGGCTGCTAGTTGCTGGTGGGTTTCAAGGAGAACTCATTTTCAAGGTTACTTTTAGAGGCTTTTGATGGGATATATAAAGGATAATATAGCAATCTCCATGGTGTTTCCTCTAACTGCTGTCAAGTCTATTTCCACCGATTCAACATGCCAAGTTGTGTTTAAAATTTGTTTCTCCTACAAGCAGCATCTTGATAGACCTGGTGTGAGCTTCTGCTCACGTACAACTTACATCGAAAACACTATCACCAACGCTGTAGATATATACAGAAACCGAGGTACCCCTTCGCCTTTCATATCAATTTCGTGGTTTTGTTTAACTTCTGTAGATTTAGACGATTGGACAAGCAGAAACTGAAACTAGTTGTATGGTCTTATTAGCGGTGCACTATGTTTTATGGCCTCAAATAATGACTGCGGAGTAAGAGACTTTGACATGAAGAGATATAAGCTTGTCCAACTCTTCCGTTATCCCTGGCCTGTCAACGTAAGCTCACTGATGTTTCTCATTATCTCGGATGACAAGTAGAACTCGATCTTATAGTTTATGAAATTTTACCAGCATAGCTCCCTAAGTCCCGATGGAAAACTAGTAGTAGTCATTGGAGATGACCCAAACGGTCTATTGGTAGACTCAAGCAACAGACAGGTACTGAACATTCTTCTTCCTGGTACTGTTTAACTTCCTTCCGGTTAGGCCTTGGAAAAGCTTACGGTTTGTAATTGTTTTGCAGACGATTGGGATGCTAAAAGGTCACATAAATTATTCATTTACATCCGATTGGTATCCGAACGGTGTGATATTTGCCACAGGAAACCAAGACAAGGCCTGTCTTATTTGGGACACAAGGAATCTCTCGGAATCAGTTACTGTGCTTAAAGCCAACCTTGGATCGGTCTGGTCCATTAGGTTCACATCGGACTGACAGTACATTGCGATGGCCGAGCCAGCAGACTTTGTGCATATCTATGATACAACAACAGGTTACAAAAAGGAGAAGGAGATTGATTTCTTTGGAGAGATATATGGGATTTCGTTTAGCCTGCATTACTGAATCTCTATTAGAGATATGTTAGACCGGAAGATGTGTATCTTAGGACCAAAATTGTGAAACCCGTGAAACCCATGAAGACTCTCGAGACTAAAAAGAAAGACATGAAGATCAAGTTAATTTCAAGATATTCTTAGTATATTTACATTAACGTTTAGGAAAGTTATCATTATCTAGTGTTAACAATATGTTAATATTAATGCTATATATATGCATGTTGTATTCTTATATCAAAGACAACACAATAATATATCTATTATATCATATTTTACACTCTCTTGTGTTTGGGACCAGACTTATGGAAGTCTCTTGGAGTATGGTCGAACCAGAGACTATTCTTATCTTGATTCATTACTTTGATAAAGAAAAATAAAAGGATTTAAAATAAAAGGACTTGCATAAATAATCTGTAACATACCGTATTGGTTAGGTTTTAATCTCATACTGACAAAAAAAAAAGAGAGAGAGAGAGACCATGGTTCGATGCAAAGACAGAAGCTGTTCTGTTGTGTAGTTTGATTTGTTGTGCTTGTGCTTTTCAAATGTACATTTTCCAGACACTTTGGAAATTGCATCGGGATCGTAAGTCAACTCAATCTAACTCTTTAAAGATCTTCTAGATTTAGTTTGATCAGATTTTTAAAAGATTTTATCCCGAAAGGTCACATTCGGATATATCATATATATACGTGGCCCATAATTCAGGGCTAAATTGAGCATCGATTACACTATTTTTATTTGATTTCCTGTGAAAAATCATTTCATCGGTTTGTTTCGAACTTTTAGATTTAACTAGGTCCGTGTCCGCGCTATGCGCGGATTATCGTTTTACAACTTCTTAAGAATTTATAGTATTGTTTTATTAGTTCTGGCTAAATAACTTCTATATTCTTAAACAGTTGAAAGAGAAGGAGGATGGTAGGATGTGTGATTGAAATGTAGCGCATGTTTTGATAGTTATGATCTTCTGACCAACGTCTAATAAATCCAATGTCTTACTGAAAAAATGATATACCGAATGGTGTGTTAAAATATCCGTTGTGATAGTACAGTAACAATGCAGCTATAATACATTCCTTTATTCTTTTATTTCACCAAATACAAAATTATTTGTTTAGGTATATTGACGTTGGGCAAATGTAGCTACTACGTTATCAAACGCGTTCACATGTCTTTTTTTGTTAAATTTCTTAGGTTTATTATATATAAATTATTTACTATTTTAGTTTGAGAAATATGGTAGCATAATAATATTTGCAATGTCTTATAAAACAAATTATATTCATATATATAAATGATTATTGTAAGTACACTGTTTAATGCATATATTCAAATGATCATTCAACTAAACTTATACGTAAATTTAACACTTGAATTTCAGTATTTATGTTCTTATATATTTTATATAACACACTAATTTTTATCTTCGATCTTTCGTATAAAATCACAAAGGTTACATATAATGTCGTTGATATTTTTCTTTAATATTCACGTAATACTATAAACAAAAGAAAAAGATAAACTTGATGGTAATTAATTTATTTTTAAGAAATTTATTTTTACGGTTTAATTTCCTATTTTTCTAATTTATATAGTCTTTCCCTATTTTTTTAACCGTACAACTAATAACTAACTTTTTATCTTCATATTGTAAGCAATTCAACCAATTTTCTGAAAAATATGTGTAAATAGCATAAGATTGTTCATAGATTATAGACTATTAGCATATCAATAAAGCCAGAAATTTATTTTTATGATCAAATACGAAGTTCTTGACGGTTTAATTTCTTCATGTGTTATTTTTTCTAAATTTTAATATATGAATTACTTTCTATGGCGGATTATATAATAGTGTTCTCATTTTGTGTGCTTTCTATTCTATCGCGGAGTATGTATTACTTAAATTATTGTTTTATAAATTAGTATACTTCTTACTATTGTTAATTTTTAAAATATGAGATAATGTAATCAGAATAAAGGTTTGAATCATAGGATTAAGTTATTAAATTAATCCTACCGATAATAAGTCGCTGATAATATTTAAATTTTCACAAAAAAACCGAGTTTGATTAAGTCGACAATAAATAAGGAAAAAATGTGAATGGTTTGGTCCTTTGGAATTCACCTTCACAATTTTTCCGTTCACCACCACTTTACTCCTTTTACAATAGTTCATTATAGATAGTCACCAGATAACTGCAAGTTTAATTTATCTTTGAACTCACAGACAGCTCATTAATGGTTTTGGTCGTAGACCACAGAACTCATCAGCCATGGCTTGTCATTCTTCTCTTCTTCACATCTTGGCAGTTGTTTGCTTCGCCTCTCTTATTTCACAAGCTTGATCTATAAAAAACCTGCGCTCCAGACTTTCTTGGGCCTTCCAAAACTTGATTCCTACCTCTATCACACTTTCAGTGCCACCAACTAATCTCTCTCTGATGCTTTAGTTGTCACTCCATCTTGATCGACGGCTGGATTGCTTGGGCCATCAATCCTTCATCGACTGGGATGAGCGGATCTCATGTGTTGAAGATATCCTGAAATTGGTGTAAGCTCTGATGCATCAACAATCTCTTCTTTATCGTGTTCGATCACGAACTTTCGAATTAATAAATAAATTCACAACCTAAAGTCTGTCAAGAACCAGGAAACCACTTAAACCAAAGCAACTCCAAAAAAACTGAGCCAACAATAAAAGTGTCATCTAGCCTTGATGATGAACATACCAAAGCAACCACAACAGTAAATCCTACAATCTCAGAGGAGACAACCTCAAAACCCCTATCAGCAGCAGATCCGCTGATTTTCAGCCAATCTAACACCGTTATAACACGGCTACTGCAGACTTTCTCCCACTAGAATTTCAGACCGTTTTCAGTGTTCCTGATGAGTAATACGTCATTATGAGTTCGTTGTATTCAGCCAAAGTAAAATGGAGTCTACCTCACTAAAACATATCTTGTAATATCTTTAACTAAATAGGAGCAAAAAGAAAGTCCAAAAGTTAAATCGTTAACAAAGGACACATCAAATTCATAGAAATACCTTGAGATGAGGCAGGTATGTGGGAGCAAGAGTAGAGGTGATAAAAATTTTCATCTCTCATGTCGGTGTAGAAATCAATCAGTATTAGGGAAACTGGTTTAGACTACGATGGAAGGAAAGTTGCTAATAAGAACTCATACCTGTTGATCAATGAGGAGTAGCTCTAATCCAATAAAGGTCCCACCTTTAGCAATGTTTATTGCCTCCCAGAAATGGACTAACCGAAATGGAAGCTCTGACTCAGCTGGTCTTGGTGAGACGTCGCTGAAATAAACGGCGACTGGAGATTTTAACTAATAATAAATTTTATAATTTTTATTAGTAAAAATATTTTAATTGAGATAAAATAATTATTTTATATATTCATCACATGTTTATTTTAAAATATTTACATCCAAAAATTTATAAATACAACCAACTTAACTACAGAAAAAATTCCTGTAAAAACAAATTATCATAAATTTAGAACTACAGCCAAATCACATATAATACAAACTTTGCAGTTAAAGTTTTACAACTACAATCATCCACGCTATTGTATGTATGTGTCTTTCTTATTTTTCTTTGTCTTGATAAAACCCTTTGAAAAATTTTCTTATGATGCAAGATCAACTTAAAATAAGTAAATAAATGAAAATCCAAATAATATCTTGATTTAATTACCATAAATAGCACTGCCCACGAAAAAATAAATGGAAAATAGCCACCTATTACCATTCCTTAATTCCTAAATGCACGATTGATTAGTATGTGTTTGGTTCCAAACCACAAACGTGAACTCAACTTTATGCTTAAGCACACATAAAAAACCACGTTCTGCGTTTGGCAAACTAGGAAACTAAATCAATCATAGATATACCTTTGAATATAACCAAAAGAAAACATGGTAACATTGAACAAAAATATGTAAAATTAACAAAGACAAAATAATAGTCTTTGGATACATAATTACCATTAAAACAGTATTTACTAGTCAAAGAGATTTGAGTTCTGAAAATACACAGTCAAACACGACCTAGTAGGTTAAAGTCATATCTTTTATGGTTTGGTAAGTGACTAAGTGCTACAAAGACTAGATATGATACCCAACTTATAGCATTTAATTAAAACATAAATAACAAAAGCTAATTTTATATATATATATATTAATAAAATAAATTCACAACCTAAAGTCTGTCAAGAACCAGGAAACCACTTAAACCAAAGCAACTCCAAAAACTGAGCCAACAATAAAAGTGTCATCTAGCCTTGATGATGAACATACCAAAGCAACCACAACAGTAAATCCTACAATCTCAGAGGAGACAACCTCAAAACCCCTATCAGCAGCAGATCCGCTGATTTTCAGCCAATCTAACACCGCTATAACACGGCTACTGCAGACTTTCTCCCACTAGAATTTCAGACCGCAGTGTTCCTGATGAGTAATACGTCATTATGAGTTCGTATTCAGCCAAAGTAAAATGGAGTCTACCTCACTAAAACATATCTTGTAATATCTTTAACTAAATAGGAGCAAAAGAAAGTCCAAAAGTTAAATCGTTAACAAAGGACACATCAAATTCATAGAAATACCTTGAGATGAGGCAGGTATGTGGGAGCAAGAGTAGAGGTGATAAAATTTTCATCTCTCATGTCGGTGTAGAACTCGATCTTATAGTTTATGAAATTTTACCAGCATAGCTCCCTAAGTCCCGATGGAAAACTAGTAGTAGTCATTGGAGATGACCCAAACGGTCTATTGGTAGACTCAAGCAACAGACAGGTACTGAACATTCTTCTTCCTGGTACTGTTTAACTTCCTTCCGGTTAGGCCTTGGAAAAGCTTACGGTTTGTAATTGTTTTGCAGGCGATTGGGATGCTAAAAGGTCACATAAATTATTCATTTACATCCGATTGGTATCCGAACGGTGTGATATTTGCCACAGGAAACCAAGACAAGGCCTGTCTTATTTGGGACACAAGGAATCTCTCGGAATCAGTTACTGTGCTTAAAGCCAACCTTGGATCGGTCTGGTCCATTAGGTTCACATCGGACTGACAGTACATTGCGATGGCCGAGCCAGCAGACTTTGTGCATATCTATGATACAACAACAGGTTACAAAAAGGAGAAGGAGATTGATTTCTTTGGAGAGATATATGGGATTTCGTTTAGCCCAGACACTGAATCTCTCTATTAGAGATATGTTAGACCGGAAGATGTGTATCTTAGGACCAAAATTGTGAAACCCGTGAAACCCATGAAGACTCTCGAGACTAAAAAGAAAGACATGAAGATCAAGTTAATTTCAAGATATTCTTAGTATATTTACATTAACGTTTAGGAAAGTTATCATTATCTAGTGTTAACAATATGTTAATATTAATGCTATATATATGCATGTTGTATTCTTATATCAAAGACAACACAATAATATATCTATTATATCATATTTTACACTCTCTTGTGTTTGGGACCAGACTTATGGAAGTCTCTTGGAGTATGGTCGAACCAGAGACTATTCTTATCTTGATTCATTACTTTGATAAAGAAAAATAAAAGGATTTAAAATAAAAGGACTTGCATAAATAATCTGTAACATACCGTATTGGTTAGGTTTTAATCTCATACTGACAAAAAAAGAGAGAGAGAGAGAGAGAGAGAGAGAGAGAGAGAGAGAGAGAGACCATGGTTCGATGCAAAGACAGAAGCTGTTCTGTTGTGTAGTTTGATTTGTTGTGCTTGTGCTTTTCAAATGTACATTTTCCAGACACTTTGGAAATTGCATCGGGATCGTAAGTCAACTCAATCTAACTCTTTAAAGATCTTCTAGATTTAGTTTGATCAGATTTTTAAAAGATTTTATCCGGAAAAGGTCACAGATTTACATTTTTTCTATATGGCCCATAATTTATAGGCTAAACTGAGCAACGTTTTTACATTTTTTTTTCGGTGGAAAAGATATTTTATCTGTTTGTTTAGAATTTTTAGATCTAATTTGGTTTTCAGTCTTTTGTGTAAACAAATTATAATGGTATTAACATTATCTTTATGGTCTGATTAAACTGATTCAACAATTTGTTAAGCATTCACTGTGAAGAAGATTTTTTTTACTTATTGATCACCATTTTTACTAGTTCTTCATCTCTAAATTGGTAAAAATTCTTATGCACGTAATCCTAGTGCTAGTGTGATTTTACATATTGCGGTAAATGAATACACGAACTTACTTCACTGACCAAAAGCTTCAACTTTAAAATTAGATTTTGATAAATGAAGATTATTGAAAAAGTGAACATCAATTTACCAATGAAGTTTTGTATTCCTACTGTTTCAATATATAAGTAGTTTTGGGTTTTTTTTTTTGTTTCATAATGTAAACTGTTTTCAAAATCTAATGCAAAAAGTAAAGTGACAAAATAATATTTAAACAAAAAGTTAAAAACCAAATTAGAAATATGATTTATTATTGGTTCTTTTCAGCGTTTAACATAATGCTAAAGGCATACATATATTTTTATAAATACTTGCGGTTTTAGTCAAAACTATTTATAATTTGAAACATAGAGAATAATAATTAAAAAAAAAATTAGTCTAGACATCGACTGAAGGTGCATAAATGTTGCAGGACTGAGAAAATACTTAGCATTGGCCTTTGGGAGTGATCTAGTTATATTCTAAATTCTAATTAAGAAAATACCAAAAACTTACCTTCTAATGTTATATGAAAATATTTTATTTTAATGTGTCTATTAGTTAATAAACTAACTTGTTTTTATAACTTTTTATATCATTAAAATACTGGGTAATTAATTGGAAAAGTAATAAAAGATAAAACTGTTGAATATATTTAAAATTGTAAAACCATAAAAGTAAAAAAAAAATTGAAAATGGTTAATCAAAGCAAAAATATGAAAGATTATTTTTGAGGGGCATATTTTATTATATATTTAGATTTGGAAATGGTTTATTCTCTTTGTAAAAAGAATTAATTGTTTATAGAGATTTTCTACTATGTAATTCTACATATTTTGCATAGAACTAAAAGTGTGAATCAATATTTTATGCTGTAACTTTTAGTGAGAAAAATTAATAATTTGTGTGATAAAGTTATAAAATGGATGGATTACCATTAATAAAATAAGAAAGATACTTTGTATATAAAATATTTAAACTTCATAATTTTGAGATGATTCGGAATTGTTTAATTTGGCTAAATCACAGCAGCTTAAAATCAAAACATATTTAAAAGCTGTACGAATCTTTTTTTTTAACTACACGAATCTTTATTGCTATATTTTTTTGTTTTATACAAAAAATAAATCAAATCCAAACTGAATATGTGTTAAAAAAAAGGATGTGAGTATTGCAGAAACACGTGAGACCAGAAATATTAAAAACCCTAATTTATGAATACTTATTATTAATTACTAATTAAGATATAAATATGTATATTGAAATACTGTGAGTGTGGCTGATTTGTTAAGATATATCTCACTTCTTTAGTTTTATTTTTTTTTAATAATTAAATATTACAAATGTAGCTTTATTTTCAAAAGTTAAAACTTATATCAAATTTTTTACTAATTTTTGCCAATCATGATTTAGATTCATTTCTGAAACTACAAAAAAGACTTATGTATATCAGATAAAAATCCTAAATCTTTATTATTTAGACTGTAAAATATGTAAAGTAAAAGACCATCTATAATATAAAATAAATTAGGTAATTATAGGTAAAATTTATTACTGTTTTGATAGTAATTTTATTATAATGCTAAAAATTTATAGAAACTTTTTATTTATTTTTAATAATTCTATAAACTATTAAATGTTTTTAAATAACAAAAAAGTCATTCATATTTATTTTAACTAATAATAAATTTTATAATTTTTTATTAGTAAAAAATATTTTAATTGAGATAAAATAATTATTTTATATATTCATCACATGTTTATTTTAAAATATTTACATCCAAAAATTTATAAATACAACCAACTTAACTACAGAAAAAATTCCTGTAAAAACAAATTATCATAAATTTAGAACTACAGCCAAATCACATATAATACAAACTTTGCAGTTAAAGTTTTACAACTACAATCATCCACGCTATTGTATGTATGTGTCTTTCTTATTTTTTCTTTGTCTTGATAAAAACCCTTTGAAAAATTTTCTTATGATGCAAGATCAACTTAAAATAAGTAAATAAATGAAAATCCAAATAATATCTTGATTTAATTACCATAAATAGCACTGCCCACGAAAAAATAAATGGAAAATAGCCACCTATTACCATTCCTTAATTCCTAAATGCACGATTGATTAGTATGTGTTTGGTTCCAAACCACAAACGTGAACTCAACTTTATGCTTAAGCACACATAAAAAAAAACCACGTTCTGCGTTTGGCAAACTAGGAAACTAAATCAATCATAGATATACCTTTGAATATAACCAAAAGAAAACATGGTAACATTGAACAAAAATATGTAAAATTAACAAAGACAAAATAATAGTCTTTGGATACATAATTACCATTAAAACAGTATTTACTAGTCAAAGAGATTTGAGTTCTGAAAATACACAGTCAAACACGACCTAGTAGGTTAAAGTCATATCTTTTATGGTTTGGTAAGTGACTAAGTGCTACAAAGACTAGATATGATACCCAACTTATAGCATTTAATTAAAACATAAATAACAAAAAGCTAATTTTTATATATATATATATTAATAAAATAAATAGAGAGACTATTCATCCAACGTGAGGCACAATACACAGCCTCTCTTCATCACTCTTGTGCTATAGCCTCCTCTCTTCTTATTTTCTCTCGAAATTGCCTCTTCTCTATCTTCAACTTCTTCTTCTATAAACTCCTTCTCTTTTGTCCTTCACTCGATTTTTCATTTCTGTGAGATTTTGTTAGAGGTGGAGAGAGCCGTGTCTGAGATTGTCTTCTTCACTAAGCTAAGGAACCCTAATTATCAGCTGGTGAGATCTTTGAGCTTTGATCTGAGCTTTGGCTTTGTGTTGATGGATCAGTTACGTGGCTACAAATCCAACTGTCGGTTCTCACTTGGGAGACCCAGGTTTGGATCTATCAAGTTTAAAAATCCAAACTCAGCACAGCCTTTCATTTCTGAAACAAGAAAAGAGATGGAAGAAGAAGATCAAGAAGCCAAAAGCATCGGTTTCAGGGAGGAAGAAGAAGAAGAAGAAGATTATGATGATGGAGCTAAGGGTATTGATCTAGAAGGAGAAGAGAAGAAGCATATATGCTGTGAATGTGGCAAACGTTTCAAGTCAGGCAAGGCGTTAGGTGGCCATAAAAGGATCCATGTGCTCGAAACTCGCAAATTCTCAATGGTGAGACCGAAGATGGTGGTGACGTCTGGTGCGGTTGCGGTTGCGGTTGGTAGATCTGATGAGCAGAGAGATGATTTCGAAGTTGATTGCTGTGTTTGTCATAAGAAGTTTACATCGATGAAGGCTTTGTCTGGACACATGAGGTTTCATCCAGACAGAGGATGGAAAGGTGTTTTGCCTCCTCATCATCCACTTGATGATCATCATGGTGGGGAGTTTATAAGCTCCGATTACGATGATGATGCTGATTATGATTATCATGAGGATGATGATTATGAGAACTCGGAGTTATGGGATATTAATCGTTGGGAATTGGACAACGTGGTTGACCTTAAGGACTCGATCAAAGAAGGATGGACGGTGACAGGAAAGAGAGGAAGGAGAAGTGCTTTGAAGATTGATGAACCTGATGATATTGATGCTAAGGATCTATTGTTCTTAGCTACTACAGCAGAATCTGTCGATGCTGCAGAGACTTGTTGTGATTCGCTTTTGGGGGAAGAGATGATGATGAAGAAGAGGAAAAAGAAGAAGAAAAGATTGTCTGAGATGGAGAAAGAGTCATCATCTAGTCATGGTCATCATCAGCTTGAGGTTGGTGATGCTGCTGAGGGAGGTGGCGGTGCACGTGAGAAGCACGTGTGTGTGACTTGCAACAAGTCGTTTGCTTCTTATCAAGCTTTAGGAGGACATAGAGCGAGTCACAACAAGGTCAAGATTTCGGAGAATCATCAAGCTAGGGCAGACAGTGATGCCTTGTTACTTGGAACCGAAGCAATGGTCACCGGTTTAGCTACTGCTCAAGGACCGAACACATCTTTGAGCATTAGCAATAAGGGAGATCATGTTTGTAACATTTGTCAGAAAAGTTTCCCAACTGGTCAAGCTCTTGGAGGTCACAAGAGATGCCACTGGCCTGGACCAGTTTCTAATGAGGCTGCAACCACTGCTCCAACCGCTCCTGGACCAGCTTCTCATGAGGCTGCAACCGCTGCTCCAACCGCTCCAGTAGCAGGGTCTTTTAGTCAAGTAACAGAGTCAGTGCAAGAGGTGAAGAAATTGAAGAGAAAGTTTCTGGAGTTTGACTTGAATGAGTTGCCACCTAACGAAGAGTAAGGAGTGCAAGAAACGTATATATGCAGACAAGTAAGCTTTTTTAATTTAAAAAAACTCCAAAAAGAAAAGTAGAAGGAAAAAGAATCTGATTTTAGGGAGTACTCATGGTAAAAAAGAGTTGTTGACATTGTAATCCAAGAAAAGAGAGAAAGATACTTTTGGTTCTTGGATCTTGAGATTTTTGGTGTTTGGCTTTTTAATCTAATTTGGTGGGGTCTAATGTTAATTTGATGTGAGGATATACACTCTCTCTTGTATTCTTCTCTCAATCTTTGATTTTTCTTTCTTTTCTTTCTTCATTATGCTTTTGGATTCACATAAAGCATGATGGTTTAAATTGACAAAAGTTTCATAAAGTATAACTATCTTATTCATCTCACTATCTTATCTTTCTTTTTTTCTTCTTTTCAAACAAATGGTTTCTCCATAACTATATAAGAGATTATTTTTTTTGTGACGAATTGATGATGATTAATAGTATAACTTGCTGCGTTTAATCGGAATACTTAACTATAAACAAACAAAATTTACATTTTCATAATATATATTTGTAGAATTGTGGACCTCTATGAAATGATATGGTTCAAGTTTCATATTAGAAAACTTTCAACACACTGGTATTTTATTTTGTTTTCTTTACAATAGCTTAGCATATATGACATATTGCAAATTCAAGTTTTGAAACAAATCAACAGTTGGGGTAGATATAAACAAAAAAAAGAATCAAATCTCTATATTTTAATGTAATATTTTGTATCAAGAAAGAAATCTAAAATAATCTTTCATTCTCTCTCTTTACCAAACTTGTAAAGAATTTGTAGGTTTACAAATCCAGAGATCATCAGTAAGACACCTAATGACTCTGCATGAATCATATCTAGTTATATATATAAAACAAAGTATTCTGTTTTTTCATTGTTGGTTCGGTCTAAAACTCTTAGGGGGGTGTATTCAACTGAGAATTTTAGTTGATTTGTATTAAAATGATAAATCCACTGTTATTCAAACATGAATTTTAAAAACTCATTTAAAATCCAGTGTTATTGAATTTAACATTTCGTAAAGTACTCTGAAATCCACTGTTATTGAACTTTTTTTAAGTTGTGGAGTTTTAAAGTTTTCAGGTGATTTTAGGGTGTTTGGGTGGAGTTTATTAGTTAAAAAAATTAAAACCCAAATCTCATGGTTTTAGGTGATATTCTATAGTGGTTTAACAAAAATCACCTAAATCTCTGCAACTTATTAAAATCATCTAAAATCCCATAAAAAATCAAATCACCTCAAATGTTAGATTGAATACACCCCCCTTAAAGACGTGGGTGCATTATTAATTTTCTATTTTAAGTGTTGTAACAAACCAACATTAAGATGGCTGTTTATAGTCAATTGTCAAAGTCACCACTCGCCGCTAATGACATAAGACCAATTCTGTAAGTGTCATCAGAATTCAGAAACACCACATAATATTCACACAACTAAATTGAATTTGTCTTTTTATATATTCTTAAGAGGTAAGATTTTTTTCCCTTTTATTGTGGTCAAGAGCCACGATGTTCATATTAAGTTTCTACTTTGTCGCATCCAACTTTACAACACGACAGCAAACTATTTCAAATTCCATTTTCATTTTCAAACTTTAATCCAAAACAGTAAATTCTATTTGAATTGCTTCTTAAACCAATCATATGTAATAGAACCCAAATCTTGGTTTCTCTTTTTGACAATATAAAGATTTTTTTTTTTTGTCACTTGACAATATAAAGATAATCAATGTGAAATGTGAAGTTTTCACTTGTGATCTTATCTTTTGTTTCTCATTTCATAAAGAACTTACGGAAAATGATGGCAAAGTTGACAAAAATGCAAGCAATATAATATAACATACACACTGACGTCATGCCTCTGCAGCACACAGGAAACACAAGAGGAGTTGGTCTGTTGGAGCCAAATATCTTACAATGTATTATGTAAATAATAATTAAAGGAAAAAATTAACAAAGAAATTAATAAACAAAACACATTTCCAACGATCAAAATACATCATGTGGGTACAATGGTCTCAGACTCTGGCATAAACTGGATATTAAACAGCACAAACAGCAAGCCTAACTGTAGAAGAAGACATGAAGCGGTCTTAACTACTCTCTTCTTGAAACTCTTCACTTCTTGAATCTCTGTGATGTCAACACAATGGTTTTGTAAATCTTGAGCTTGATTCTTTAGATTCTCAGCTTTGGTTCTTGCTTCTTCAAGCTTTGACAGTGTCTCATGAGCCTCTGCCAATGCCTTCTCTTCTTCAACCAGTTTGATCTTTCTTTTTAGGTTCTCCACTGATCTTGAGAATGTAAGATATTCGATCTCTGCCTCTATCTTTTGCTGGAATATGTCTTCCAACCCAATCTCCATCTCTGTTCCTCCCTCTGAAACGCTTATGGTGGATTCGAGTTCACGGAGTCGTGATTCTTTAACGTTGAGAATACGCTCTGTTTCTTCTAGTTTGATCTCCAGATGCTCTACATTCTTCACAAGGTTTAGTACCTCCTCGGAATCTACACAAGTTAATCTCTTCTCACCCGTAACGTCAGACCCAAACCAGCGGGAAGAACTTGCTTCACCGGCCTGGTCATGTCCTGAGTGTATGCAAGTGCTGCTTTCTGCTCCATCATGTGGTAATGATATAGATTCTTTCCCAAGCTCTTGGAATTTGTGGAGTTCTGTTAATGGAAAAGGGATCAGAAGTTGAGTTTAAGCTCTGGATACACAATCAAGTTGATATTTACGAGGAAATAAAAGGGACCATTGTGTTTATAATCACTTTGAGTCTATGACATATCATGAAACTGATACCTTTTTCTAGGACTTGTTGCAAGTTGTGGTAGCTGTTGAAGGCCTCAGTTAATGGATCCCGACAGTCTGAGGAACCGTTGTTCTTGATCTCGGACTCTTCCACAGACTCTGTTGAAGCATGTGCCTCGTGATCACTATTTTCTTGGTCGTAATCCATCATTCTTCTTCCGCCAGGTTCTCTGCTACTCAGACTCGAAGATGCACCCTGCATAAACACAAAGTTGCAGCTTCTTAAGTCATCAGATTCCCTTCTCGATGTTGCATCCTACCTCCTCTAGCCTTCTTACTATTCTCTACACTACACTCTTCACACCCAAGGATGACGAGACGACCTATTGTCCTCTCTCATATCTAACCTTGGGACCGCTGGCTGCAGTTAAGGACTCTCGCTACATGAATCCTCACTGTTATCCAAATCAATACCAGCTCAAAAACACAAAGACCAGAGCCAACCGAACCAAGACTTATGTTATTTGGCAAGCAGAGACAAGTTTGTCTTTAATGGCCCTCAACTTCACCAATTAAGACCATCAACAAACTCACCAAATCCATGGACGCTACCAAGAAAACATCTAGAACCCTACTAATATGTTTCACGTGAGATCAAAATAGCAATGAGCTAACACCCCCATCATCCCACCACCAAAATTCAAAATAGAACGACCGACCCATGATAAATGAAAATCATACGTAAGACTCAATTTCAAAAACAAAAGTTTAATAATATCCACAAATGTTCTTCCAGATTTAAATGCAAGAGAAATCAAAGCCAAACCGAGATTCGAGCTGACGTACCTTTAAAACCCTTTCCAAAGGTGGCTCCTTTACAGAGAGATAGAGACCGAGAAGACGAAAGAGAAACCCTAATTTCAATGAACGATTCGCGCAGTCTTATACCCTTTTGAATGTGGAAACTGGAAAGTTGCGATAAATCGTTAAAACTTCCGCTTGACGATCAATCAACATTCCCATTTCGTTATTTTTTTTTTAGTTTATTTATTTAATTAGACAAAACATGAACGTGTGAGCGACTTGGTCGGGACACGTGGCGAAACCGGCAACGGCAACGGCAAGTATCGAGTGGGACGTTTTACTACCGTTCGATTCGATGTGATCTTATCTGGTCCGGATCTATAATTCGACGGTGTGTGATTATGCGCCGTTAAGGATTAAATACGTTCTTGTGGTATTTACTAATTTGCCCCACTCGTCTCCCATGCTTCTTCTACGGTTTTGACGTTTTGCATTTATTTGTATTTACAATGGTTGCTGTTTTGTTTATATTAAAACAACGAGTAGTTTTTCTTCAGTGTTAGATTAACGCTTCCACGTCTGGGCTTTTTCGTCCGTCTGATAAACCTCAGAAAAATTAAAAGAGACCCAACTTGTTCTGCACTTCTGCTCATACGTCACGGATTCCGAGATTTTTATAGTAATTTTTTGTTTTTCCATAAAGCTTTTTTATAGTGTTTATGATTGTAGATAAATGTGAAAATGTATGGGGTAAATAAAAATAATATATATATATATAAAGTCACAGGTGCACCGGTCTTGGACCAATTCCCATTGCGAAATCAGATTTCAAATGTTGTGTCAGTGTACACATACACATATGCAAACTAAAGAAGCCAAAAGATGAATGAATATATTTGGAGGTTTATCTAACTATCAAATGCATTTTTACTGACTCCCAAATTCAAGATTAAAAACTAAAACGTTATGGAGAAAAAAGTTCATAGTCTCTTCTTGGTTATTTTTTCCTATTAATTATAGAAATGATGGTGTAGTTTGATAAATATCGTAATGGTACAGTCTTGGAGTTTCATAAAATACAAAGACTAATCGACAAACAACCAAAGTAGTAGTACTGAGACAACTGATAATGGTTCCTTTACTTCAATCCAACCTCTTTTCTTTAAAGCTCAAAGTTCAATGTCTTAAATCTGACCCCTGACTATTTAATTCTTTCTTAAATTCAATGTAACCATGTTAAAACTATATCCCAAATGAGTTGTTTTTAGATCTTTAAAAACGAGCTCGTCTTGACAAACTAAAAAAAAAAGTCTCTACATTCAGTAAATCAGAGAGAGAAAAGAATCTAACTGCAGGAGGAAGTTGTGTGTGTGTGAGCTAAAAACAAATGAAAGAGAAGAGAATCCAAGATTTTAATTATATACTGATTAGTGGGTCATCATTATAAAAATACATTCGTACATGTTTAGACATTAACCATCTCCAGGCTGCTCCTCTTATAACCATTTCTTTAATCACCATTTTTAAAAAGAATAATCTCCATAAACACTTTCAGATCCAACTCACAAACCCAGATTCTTCTCCCTCTTCATTATCACAATCTGTTCTTCCTAAAAAAACACACATTGAAGCTGAGAGAGGCTTGTAATGGTGATAGGGAAGTGACACGTATTTTGCCTTGTGTCTGAAAAAGATCAAACAAAAGAGTAAGTCTTTGAAAATCACCTTTAAAGATTTGACTAAACTGTTGCTTTTCTTTTGTTGTTTCTATTCATTTTTGGTTCTGGTTTTTAATTCAAATGAGAATGAAAAACTCAATGACCTTGATGATCATGAGCACAAGAAGACCACACTTATTGATATAAAGCAATGATTTTTCTGCTGACCCATGACATCCATTGTTGCAGACTGAAACTGGCTATGTGTTTTGGTCAAATCTGAGCTAAGAGGAGGAAATAATAAAGAAAAAAACAAATTGGTTTTCAACAGTGTTAAAGAAGAAGAAGAGGACCCCACCAAATGGACGAGTTAGATACATCACATGCAGTTCCTCAGATTTTACCTCAGTCTCCTTAGAACAACATCAACTGTTGCATTCATGTTCTGACCCATCTCCTCAAAGTCCCACTC
>CM028694.1:34875370-35058254 GCA_016771965.1 Brassica carinata | reverse complement strand
AAGAAACTCCACCCAAACACCCTAAAATCGCCTGAAAACTTTAAAATTTCACAACTTAAAATATTTTCAATAACAGTGAATTTTAGAGTACTTTACAAAATGTCAAGTTCAATAACAGTGGATTTTAAATGATTTTTAAAATTCATGTTTGAATAATAGTGGATTTGTCATTTTAATACAAATCATCTAAAACTCTCAGTTGAATATACCCCCTAGGCCTGGGTATTTCGGGTATCGGTTCGGTTCGGTTCGGTTCGAGTATTTGGTTGGTGGTTGGGTAGGGGAGGATCAATTTACTACTTGACCTATTTTCGGTTCGGTTCGGATAGTTTCGGGTTCGGGATAGTAAAACTAGGAACCCAAAATACCCGGAAAACATTCAGTTCTCATTTGGTTCTGGTTCCGGTTCGGATAGCTCGGGTAGTCTAAAATAGTTGATTTGAAATTATTTTGTTTGTATACATGTTTGAATTAAAAAAAAATCAAAATTGTTATAACTAATTGCATATGAATCTTCTTTTTCCAATAAAACGCTTATAAATATCATTCTAAGTTCAGGTCATCAATTTCTGAATTTTGGTTTTTAAGACTGAAACCATTTTGAATATGTTTGGTAGTGTCGTACTAAATTTAGTAAAAAAAGTAAAAATATATAACATAACATTAACTATAGTTACGAATATTTTTAATTCAAATATATAACATAACATTAACTATAACTACGCGCGGATAATTTCTCTATAAATTTTACAATTAAATATGTTGTATGAATATCACAGACTGTACAATTGTTTTGAATTTATAAACTTATTTTGAATCATAATGGTAGTCTAAAATAGTTGATTTGAAATTATTTTGTTTGTATACATGTTTGAATTAAAAAAAAAATCAAAATTGTTATAACTAAATGCATATGAATCTTCTTTTTCCAATAAAACGCTTATAAATATCATTCTAAGTTCATGTCATCAATTTCTGAATTTTGGTTTTTAAGACTGAAACCATTTTGAATATGTTTGGTAGTGCCGTACTAAATGTAGTAAAAAAGTAAAATATATAACATAACATTAACTATAATTCTGAAAATATACTATTATATTTTATTACCATTATTATTATTTTTATATTTATTTTAATTTTGTCATTTTGGAATTTTTGTAGAAAATTTCCTTTTACCTTCTATTTTGTACCATTATTTATATTTACATTGTTTAAATGAAAATGTTCAAAAATACATGAGTATGAGGTTTAATTAAGGAGGAAAAATGCAATTATACCTTTTGCTTTATAAATATATAAATATAATTAACTATTTAAATAAAATTATAAAATGTTTTTTTATAGTTTGCAAATATTTTTAAATTTGAATTTTTATAAATATTTTGAATTTTTCAAAAAGTTTTTTTTCAAATTTTCTTTTTAGAATTCGGAAATTATTTTTGAAACTATTTTTACATTTTTAGTTTACTTTTAAATATTCATTTATATATTTATTAAAATTCTAAACCACATCCTCCAACATCCCATCCCTCAAATGTCAGTAATAAATATGGGGGTGGAACTTATCCCTCAGATGTCAATAATAAATATGTCAGGGGAACTTATGTTTGGCAAAGCTTACACTTTTAGCCACTACTGTATTAGTTTTTTTTCCAAAATCGTGTTTTAAATGATGATTAGTTTCCTAAAGAAAACTTAATTAGAAGCATTCATAACAACTGTGAAGAATTACTAAATTTAACAGAGATTTGGTTTGGCATTTTTCAGATTGTATAATCAACAATAGAAATGAAACACTACAAAAAGGCTACAAAGATTCCACTCAAAAGGTATCACACGGAACGCAAATCCAAACCCTGCTACGTTTGCTCTTGTCCAAGTTCTCTGGCACATCAGATCCTGATCCTAAGAAACTTAGCTTAGCACTTGGTAGTTTAACAATCTGTGTTGATTCCCGCAACAACATAACATGCGGAGTTATTGTATACACTGCACAGAATAAATAAATACAGGCTTCAAAACTCAGTTTCATCACAATACAAAAACATATTTTATCTCACAGAAGAAGTGGATACCAGTTCTTGCCCTGTAGCTCGATAAACTAAATCCCAGAGCTTGAAGCCCGAGGGAACAAAATCCAGTAACGTCCAGTAGATATAAGAGCTGGTAAGTAAATGATAATCCTGCACAGCGTAGCACAGATCATCCTAGATAAGTTAACTAAAAATAGATGCCATAGATCCAATATGAATCTTCGTATCATATTAAAGCACACACAGGCATAAAGTACATTACTAAAAATTCCATCAAGATTACAGCTCTAGTAATGAACCGGAAATTACCTTCACTTGATGCATGTATCCAAGGATAGCACACAGCTATCAACTTCTTAATTCTCGTAGCTAACTATACTTTAACAGAAAGCTCTCGATTCCTACTATCACCTCTTGAAACAAACCCTGTGAAGAAGTCAGCTTCATCAAACCCTTGATCCTCTGCTCCCCATATTAAGATCAAAGTTCCATATATGGAATTCAAAGCAGGAACACACATCAAGAAGATTACAAACCAAATGAGCATAATTAATAAGGAGTCATTCATAGATTATTATGCACCTGGCGGAAATTATAATTTCTACGTTGATGGGTCTTGAAGGCTCCAATCTTTACTATTTAAATTCCAAACATTGAGATATACAATATAGAAGTAATCATGTTCTTTTTGTATTGGAAACAAAATGGGAGTGAGACCAAGACCTCAGTGGTTCCCTCAAGCTGAGAAAGATAATTGTTTGTCTGCAACAGAGACATTAAGTATCATAACACTACCTACGGTTTTAGAATTTGTATAACCCCATGGGAAATACAATATATGGACAACCTCTCCTAAGCTCGCGAAGGACACATTCTCCATAGAAGACGCCTTGTAAACCTGCTACTTCGCCTACATACATGGCCATGTTAGAATCTATGAATAAAATTTAGTTAAAGTTTTGAAAATAAAACTAAACATGTATGGAAATAGCTTTTGTAAAACAGAGAAATCCATATCAGAACTATATAAACGTAATCATTTTCCTTGATGAGAGCTGACCTGCTTCCGAGCTCTTAACATGTTTGGTCACTGAGAGCTGTGCCATCTTCTCTTACTATGAAAAGGAAGAGAATTGTTAGATTATAAGGTTCAATATTTAAGGGCATCGCCGTTACCTGATTTAATTGAATTGTGTGTCCACTTACATCTGTGTATACTGTTGGTACAGCCTTCAAAAGGCAGAGTAGAGTAAAAACATGGCATGTTAAAGACAAACTTAACTACCATATTACTGTTTGTTCCAGAACAAATCTTGATAAATACTGACTCATAGTATTAAGGATGTTTTGAGTCTTGACTCCACTGGACTCTGTAAATTTCAAGTCCATTAGAGAGCATGACAAAATAAATGGGAATATGAATGGATTTTACTGTAACGGTCATTACTTTTCAAGAGGTTTAACGACGCCATAATGATAGTCACAAAAGTCAGTCTAACGTAACTTACCTGCAGTGAGACCCAACAACTAAAAAAAAATGGAAGTGCGAGCGTTGAAATGATAATGAACGTGAACGCAAGCATGATGAAAGCTTTTACCGGGAGCAGAGCGGAAGTTTCCAACCATCTTATCCACCTCCGAGTAACCACTGATATTCACACCTTCACCTTCTTCATCTTCACTCTTTATAGAAAACCAGCCTAGCAAAAAAGATTTCTGTTTAAAGACTCGCCAATTGCATACCAAATATAAAGAAAGAAATGAAAACAATCTACAACTACAATGAAACACAGATGTCAATCGTTAAAGATAAGAAACCCTTTTTTATCAGATCATATAGTCAATCAAATCCGGATTTGTAACCCCCAATCTTTCTTTGAGTATGTTTTTTCAACAAAAAAGATATGGAAGAAGAGGAGAAATGGAATCTGATCAAGAAAGGATTGCTTACATGAGGAAGAGAGACGTGAGATAGATCACAATTGTAGATGTGAGAAACAGAATCGTGAAACTGAGGTGAGTAGGCGAAGAGATAGTGCGAGAGATATATATAAAGAGAAGGAAGGCAAAAAATACAAAAGGGAGAAGAATAGCTTAGTGGTGTTAGTACGTTACTCTCCAAACGAAGATTTACAGAGAGATTCGTCTATGAAACGAAGGAGAAGGGTCGGGACTTTATGCATTCATACGAAAGATAGTGACCATGGGCTGATATGAGTTCTTTTTAAAGTATAAACAGCCCAGTTAGATGTCGCACGAAATACATAAACGTGGTATGATGTGTCAAAATGAAATCGTTTGATTGGATGATTTTTTGGCACACTTGGACACTTTCTTTGTTGAAGATATTCCCCTTTTATTATAGTTAGATTAAAAAGGGAGAGATCGTGAATTCTGATAACCGCTCTTTGGAAAACTTTTAAGATTTGCACTAGATATTTTTTTGCCACTTGTTATATTTTGAGTGTTCAATATAATTATTTTCATATGTGACTTATGTATCAAAAGTATTATTATTTGATTTATGAAGTACTCGAAGTTACATACCAACCGATCGTATTGCTCTTATACCTATTGAAATGTCTGCCAGTTCATGAGACTCGTACACAACAAAATAGTACAACCCTTGTTGGCTTCAGTTATAAATTAACAAAATAAAGAAAATACTGCAGTTTAGCAAGAAAATAATATGAACCAATGAAGCTTATACTTGAACGTGTTGTTATAAGTTATAACCCGCAAAGGCGCAAACTACATACAAAATCTTTACCCTTTCTATTCCACTTGAGGTTGGGTTCCCATCAGCTTCAGCTGCTTTACAATTTTGTAAATTGTGAAAGAAGATGTCTTGCAACTGGGGTTGGTGTGTTTTTAAGTTACATCCATTATCTCCCAGTTTTTGGCATTGATCATCGATAACCTCCCAACAAGTAATTCTTTCAGTTTTGAAAATAGAGTTTACTAGTTCCGTATAAAATGTCCTTTTCAATAATAACATGTGAAAGTTACTCGAGAACAGAACATTATACTGAAACAAACTTCACTTTGACGCTTACGTATCCCAAAAACATATTATCATTACCAGACACATGCCATCATGAACTTAATGTTTTTTCTTTTGCTAAAATACAAACCAAACTTTTCTAGAGGTACAATAAAATAAAACAAAATAAAATATGAAAAAACAAACACAGAGTCTCGAAAGAGAGAGACAGAGACTCATCATACCATGGTGTTTCTTTGGAATTGTGTCATCTGTATCTCTCTCCAAGACAATGATAGATAGACAAAACAAAAACATTCATAAACCATATATACAACAAGACTATAACCGGGAGAAGGAGAAGAATACTGTGTGGTCACGAGAGGAATGACCTTGCTGCATCGAATTGGATCGGTTTCATGTTCCCTTGAGACGTGATAGATCACAACAACAGTTGTGACTTTAAGGCATTTGATTTTCTACACATCTCTTGTTTTGGCTCTCTTCATTCCAAGGCCATTGAAAGGAGAAACAGAACCGGACATTGGGGATCCTTCATCACGAAGAGTTCCATTGAGTAATGCTAGCTCTCGCAGCTGTTGTTTCTTGTAGACATCATGCGTTTCCTCCTTAGAACACAAAACCAAGTATGAAAACTTCTATTTAAACGATAGACTAGCTGGTTTTGAAAACTAGAGGAGAACGAGCTTATAACAAACCATTTACCATAGGAGTAAGAAGATCATCGAGTATCTCACGAGCTTGCATGAGACGTGCATCCACTATCTCAATTGGTAACTCTGCTTCGACTAAGATATGAAGTGGCTCATTTAAGTGCTCAAATCCTGGTTTTCCTCTCATCATTTCCTCCTACACGAAGAAACATGTTTAACTCATTGAATTATTAAACACTGGAATATAGATAGATACAAATGAATGAAGGAAAATAATATAGACCTTAAGTGGATCTTTAATGCTGCCTCTTCCTCTTATAAGAACACGACAATCAGTGCTTGCTTCAACTCGTTTCAGAGAGTTTCCTCTTGGACCAAGGAGGCGACCAACGAAATTGTACTGTCATAACAATATATTTATAAATATTTCGTTTTATTCCAACCAAATATAGTAAGTATATATAGGTATAAACTCAGCGTAGAAATGAGTGTTGATACATTTGGATAATCATCGACTGGAATATCGACCCTGATTGTTCGCTTGGCGATCAGACCGGACGGACTACCAGGTGAGTTAAGCCAGTTTGGTCCCGGAGATGATGGAACCGATCTCTACATATTATCAACAAACACAATTTAGAAGCCACGTCAACCTTTAAAGTACAATCACAACTGAACCGACATATAGTTGTAGCACTGAAATAGCAAAAGAATATCAGAAACTTCCTCTCCATGGACATGCAACCTGTAGCTACTATAATCCTAATATTTTGCATATGATGGTTACATTTTATAAGAGAACATTATATCAATTACAGCATGAAAGAGTATTTAAGTAGTGTTGATGAGATAGTTAAGAAAGGATCCTGTACATCATTACAGGTAATTAATTTAGTGTTAGCCAAAGCTACCTGTCATAATAAACTAGGACTGAAAGTAATCAAATGTTACGTCAGTATCGCTCAGTCAGTAAAATAAAAATTAGATGAAAAGAGTTAGGTTACTGTTGGTTAGTAGTCATACTTCTGATGGAAACTGTGAGGCTCCCCATCCGCTCAGGTCAGCTCTTGCTGCATCCTGAAATATCCTTCCATTACCTAGAGGGCTAAGCCCACTCTGACTCAAAACTGTGGCATTCTCCAACATTGTGGTTACACGCATAATCTCTGTTCCAAAAAAATGTCAAATTTCCAAGAGCAAGACGCACCAGTTAGAATTAGTCAATAAATTAGTCACCCTCCAATGAATGGGATGGAGATACAGCACAGTTAACTGAGTCAGTAAAGAATCGAGTTCTAAGTCCAATGTTAACATGTTCTAACTCGTAGTCTCTCCGTGATTAGTAAGATATCTACAATTTGGGAGTTACTCGGTCAATTTTCTAAACAATTTCCAACCGCTAGCGATAGTAGCAGCAGAAGTTGAGTGTTTATCAACTGTATGAGACAAGGGAAACAGTTAACAAGGGAAACAGTAAAGCTCACCCTGGTTTAGTAACCGACGTGCATGTGGAAGAATGGGAAAGAATGGAGTAAGCTTATGACGCTCTTCAAGTAGCTCTGAAAGATACCTGCCAAAAATATACAAATCAGTAGAAAGCCTCAACAACACACTAAAGATCCAACTTAAAAAGCTCACATCATGATCAAGAAACCAATGCAATTTTTTTATAATATGTGCATCTAGATTCATATATACACTCTTTTAAGTACAGTGGATCCTCCAATTAATCAAATATAATATGAGAATTTTAACAGTTTCATCAGTCAAGAACACAAACCAACAATAAGAGAAGGAATAACCAATGATCTATAAACCTACCATAACTGATGCTTAAACGACACAACAAGAAAAGTGAAATGAATTGAGACATATCAGAAGCAAATTCAAGTTATATACATTCAAGTTCAACCAAAAGAGGCATCAGGACAGAAACATGGGTCCTAAATATAAGCATAAGAGAATATAAAACACAGCAAAGCAGGTCGAGAAATTTTCCAGATTTGAAATATACTATTGAGATCTACGAACAAAACAAAGGTCAAAACAATACGTCATCAGATTCGTCAGCCAAAGTAAGATTCACAAAGTACAAACAAAAAAAAAAAAGAACTGAGATTCACTCACTTCTCTTGTTCAACGAACACAGAAGACTGAGATCGTAGACCACCGGAGTAGCTAGGCGAATGAGGAGCAGAAGGAGGAACCGAAAGAGACGACGAATACGTCATAAACCTCCCTCCGCCGCCGCCACCAACTCCACCACCTCCTCCTCCTCCACCACCACCACCGAGCGACGTCATCATCATCATCTCCAAGGCGAAAACGTTCACAAGGAATCAGAGAAGAGCCGTGGGAGATCAGGAGATGAAGCGGCGAAGGAGTTAGAAGAGGAAGAGATGTCGTCTCTCTATAACGTCGGTGGTCGTTTTTATAGAGACAGTCTTCTTGGTACTGTGGACATGATTACTTGCTTAGCTGTTTTTCTTTTCTAACCTTTTCATTTTTTATATTATTATACTCAAATTTTACCGCTCTTGTTGGTTTCTTTCAGAAGCCTCTTCATCATCTAGAAGGGCCTCACCTACGGTTTTACTAACAACCCGATACGTTGTTGTACTAATCATCCGAAACGGTTTACTAACAATCCGGAATACCAATTACCGATAATCCCGTATGCCTTACCGATAGTCCGGTATGCCTTTACCGATAATCCGGTACGGTTTACTAAAATGCGGTACGGTTACTTAAAATTCCGGTACGATTTACTAAAAATTCCGGTACGGTTTACTGAACTATGACTATGTGAATCACTTACAAGGAATTTGATGGTAAAACTTAAAACTCCGGTACGGTTTATTAAAAATCCGGTACACTACTAAACGCTGCGTTTAGGAAAGGGAAGCTCCTCTGCTGAGAGAGTCAGAGGATACATTGAGTGAGTCGCGAAGGAAGGTTGGAGTGGAGGAAGAAGGAGCTTGAAACAGAAATGGAGGAGACGATTCCTTTCAAAAATCTTCATAGCAGAGAGTACCAAGGTCACAAGAAGAAGGTATTCTTTAATTTTATTTTAGTCTCCATCTAGTATTTTTTGTAATTAAAAAACTTACGAACCCTAGCTTTTTTTTTTTGGAATGAAAGGTACATTCGGTGGCTTGGAACTCTAACGGGACAAAGCTTGCTTCTGGTTCTGTTGACCAAACCGCTCGTGTTTGGACCATTGAACCTCACGGTCATGTAATTCCTTTGCCTTTGTGCTGGAAAAGTTTTTGTCTGTGTGATTTTATATATGAAAAAGTAACGATTTTTATTAACGGGTGTGTGGTGGATACAGAGTAAGGTTAAGGACCTTGAACTAAAGGGACATACTGATAGTGTGGATCAGCTATGTTGGGACCCAAAACATTCAGATCTTGTTGCTACTGCCTCTGGTGATAAGAGCGTTCGTCTCTGGGATGCTCGCAGTAAGTTCATTTACTCTCTCTATGGGCTAGCTTTGTCTTTGAAAAAGAATCTTATAGGCTGAAGCTTGGTTTTAGAGATCTCTTGTATTTTCTAGTAGATGAGCTTTGTGACATTCACAAGCTTGTGCCCTTGAGTTATGTATGCTGCGGAAACTAATGGTTGATGATTATATTACATAAGTTCCTAACGATTATGAACTATGTATATTTAGCCAAATTCCGTAGTAGAGAGGGTTTGATACGTAGCTACTTTATGAGACATGTTTTCTTCGAGTTTTATAGGTGGAAAATGCACGCAGCAGGCAGAACTAAGTGGGGAAAATATAAACATCACCTACAGACCTGATGGTACACATATAGCTGTTGGTAATAGGGTATTGTCTCCAGCCTCATGTCTTTACACTGTCATTGTTCCTTGCTAGACTAACATACTGTTTTATACATTGCTTGATTTTTTCTCTTACTGGCCCAATGTAGGACGATGAGCTTACCATTCTGGATGTTCGTAAGTTTAATAAATCTCTATACAAGCGCAAATTCTCATATGAGGTAACGAAATCTCAATGTTTTCTTTTTAGTCTGTTCTGTTACTAACTCAGGCGGTTGAATTTTCAACTTACTTTCTTCTTCATATAGCCAATGATCTTGGTTTGTAAAAGTTAATACATTTCTTAGAAGATGTACTATATATGTTGCTGTATGGAATGTTTCCTTATCGTCTTCTTGTTTAACAGGTAAATGAGATTGCTTGGAACATGTCAGGAGATCTTTTCTTCTTGACTACTGGACTTGGTGAGGATTTAAACTCTATTCATTCCTTCACAGGATTCCCTAGCTTAGTTTTATATGTTCTTTGAACTTGAGAAAATGATCTTACTTTCCTATGTTCTTTCTGTTCAGGCACTGTTGAAGTTCTCTCATATCCACTTGAGAAAATGCAAAATGATCTTAAACCAGTTGACACTCTCACTGCCCACACAGCCGGGTGCTATTGCATTGCAATTGATCCTAAAGGAAGGTAATATATGTTTGCATTCATTGTTTTTTACCCACCGTGACACAAATGATTATATGATTTTACCGGTTTGAATCCAATTCCTCTCCCCTTTTACGTAACAGATACTTTGCTGTTGGGAGTGCGGATTCCTTAGTCAGCCTCTGGGATATGTCAGACATGCTTTGTTTGAGAACATTTACAAAACTTGAGTGAGTCTCAGCCTTGGGTTGTGCGGGTCCTGTTATAATTCAGATTAAAAGGTTTAATCCCTGTCTCATGATAGTAAACGATTGCTCTTTCTCGCAGCTCGCCAGTCAGGACAATAAGCTTTAACCATTCAGGAGAATACATTGCTTCAGCCAGTGAGGATTTATTTATAGATATTGTAAGCAGACTCTAGTTACTATGTAGTTTCTTCAACGTGAGATTTCGTACGTCATTTCTGACCCATATAAAAACAGGCAAACGTCCAAACCGGGCGGACGGTGCATCAAATTCCATGTAGAGCTGCAATGAATAGCGTGGAGTGGAATCCCAAATACAACTTACTTGCATATGCAGGTGATGACAAGAGTGCCAAGTATTATGGTGATGAAGGTACTCCAGCTTCTTCCGTGTTAGCAGTAACACAAATTCTTAAAACTAGCCGCAGAGAATGAAAAATGATGACAAACATTTTGGATCTTTTTGCAGGTGTTTTCCGGATTTTTGGTTTTGATAGCTCGTAGGGGCTCAATACACCGCATCTGATTCCAGATATGAGCAACTCTGCTCGGGCACTTGGTGAATTGGAAAAAGTTTGTGTACTACTAAACATGTGTTAACAGTATCAATATTTTCACATGGAATGTTTGCAGTTGTGATTTTATATGAATCTGTCATTTTATTTGCTGCAAAAAGGGATACTACACAAGCTGTGCTCTTTATTATAGAAAAAGATAAAAGAATGAAACTTTCTAAAATTCTGATTCCAAGTTACAATATCTATCTAGCGTCAGACATATGATCTCTACTATGTGGGTGAGCGTTGCTGCTGAAAGTTGCAGGTTGTTCTTGGACTCCGTTGATTCGACAGCAATTCTCCCAAAGCTAAGATCGGACCAAAAGCTTCATCCCCACAATGGAGGTTGAAGAAAGAATGTAGAATCCTGAGAAATATATAACATTGTTTATAACTGAGAGTTCAGGTTTTTGATTGAAGTACAAGAGCAGAAGATTTGCTTACCGAACAAAAAAGAAAAAAGAATAGAAAAGTTTTGGTCTGATCAAAAACCGCAGAGGATGAACTTAGAGACGGGGAAGAACAACCCTGCAAAGCAAAGAAGAACAAGGGTGATCAAATACTGAGAGAACCAAGTAACAGGTTTCCACTTGATCTCAACGCTCGAGCTCTTCATCCTCTTCCCACTCATCGGCTCCTTCGACAGATCGAAGCTCGACCCTTTCATCCTCAGCTCCAACACGCACCGAGTGAGCGTTCTGTTATCGTTCCTCTCCCTGTGAACTCCTCTGGAAACTTTCCAGAACAAGAACAGCTTGGTCTGAACCAGGAACACCAGGACCAGGGAAGTGGCTAGCGACACCGCAGAAGGTATCCACCACTTCTTGCAGACGGCATCGGTCTTGGTCAAGTCCTCATCATCGTCAGAGCAAGAAGAAGAGTAGAGGATCGTGAAGAAGAAGCCGTGGAATATGAGGAAGAAACAGCAGAGCTGAAAGATCTCTCTTTTGATCGACTCGAGCCTTGATTCTTTGCGGAGGACACGGCGGCAGAAGAGGTCTTCTTCTCTTTGCCATAGCTTCAGAAGCAACAGATGGCCTGGAGACTCCGAGATCTCAGACAACGGATGCTGCTGAATCACCCTGAGTATTCCAGGATTCGAGACCGTAACCAACTGCTGTTGTTGGTGCTTCTTCTCTTTGTGCTCTTCGTCTACAGGAATCTCGACTATGTGAGAATCCTTAGTTCCAGCCATAGCAAAAGAAAAGATTGATACTTTATGAGGAAACAAAGATCCAGAAATGGAAAGCAACGAGAGTTTATGAAAAAAGATTGGAAGGAAGAAACAGAGATCGAAAATGGAATCTAAAGAGTAAGAAGAGTTGATTTGTTTTTGTGCTTGATAAGGTTGCCTATCCTGTGAAGATTTCAGGTATTTAAATTGTTGTTCCTTAACGGCTATATGTACAACGGTCTGATCTTCTTCTTCTCTCTACGTTTTGCGGTTACTGTTCCGATACTTTTTCCCATTGTAACGGCTATATTTTCTTTTCCCAGCGTTAATACGTGGTGTTGACAAAAAAAATACCAAACGTGGGCCTTTAATGGGCCAAATGTTTTGCAATGTGCTTTTTTAAGTTTAAATCAGCCCAAACTCAATCATCAGTGGAATTAGAGTCTTTGCCCGATGGATTGGTTGCCTATTTGTAGTCGAAACTAAAAACGGCTATGCAAACATTTTGGAAATCAGGTTTAAAAATACTTCCCCGTTTCACTTGACACTTTTTTTTTTCACTCGACGATTTTTTTCTTTTTGCATGATGAAGAATGTAATTTAAAATTTTTAACGCAATTTATATTTTATTTAAGTTTAATATTAATTATAAATTGCTATTTATTTATTTCAAATACTATTGATTAATATATGTATATAGTGAAAATATAAATGCATTTCGGCCACTTTTTAAATCTGTGTAAAAGTTTCAAAATTACACTATTTTTTTGATACAGATGGAGTATTGTTCAAGCAGCGGATGAATCTTATATATACATTTTGGATGATTTGGTGGCTGGATTAAGACAATATCAAACACTCAAAATTTGAAATTTTATTTTGTTGCACAAGTCAACATCAACAGTTTGAATATTAGATTCTCGAAGATGGAAATGTTATGAAAGAAATTATGTATTTACAATTCTTCATTATTAAATAATTCTTTAGAAAGCAAAAACTTATTCAATCTCTGAAAACAGATAACACCTAATCAAATCATAACCAAATGTTAACTACCAATGTGATCCAAAATGAAAATCAAACAACTTGATTGATGAGATCATCAGCTTGTAAATCCCACAAGACATTATCCACATTAAACACATGATGTTGAAGTTGATGTTGATCATGCTGGCTTCTCAACATCAACATTCCATCTCCTCTGGCTCCTTGAGATCCAATCTCCTCTTGATCAACCACTTCTCCCTTCAGTTTCCTCCTCTCCTCCTCCTCCGTTGCCGCAGTTTCAGCCACTACTGTACGTATTCCACCGGGACCCCTCCACGCCGCAACCGCAGGAGACGCCGGTCCATCATTTTTGTCTTCATTCCCAAACGATGACGAAGACGATCCGTAGGAGAATCCATTCCCCATGTCCCATTGCTTCATTATCCCATTCTCCGAACCATCCATTTTCATCTTACCAGCTTCGTTATCAACTGTTCGGTTAAAGTTGTTAGAGTTAGGGTTAGGGTTGGAGAAGTTGATTTGGTTTAGGTCAACACGTTTCTTGGTGAGCAAGTGAAGCATCTCGTCCTTGAAACATCCGAGGGCAGCTTCAGCGAGGTGAGAGACCTGAGGAGGATTGAGTGTAGTGGTTATCTCTGCCATTAGATGCGAGAAAGGCTTGTGGGTCACGGGATCTATTCCCATTCCCGACAACTTCTTCTTCAGCTTTGTGTTCCAATAGTTTTTCACGTCGTTGTCTGTTCGACCAGGAAGCTGTGCCGCAATCAACGACCACCTGAGCCATATATATCAAAATAAAAATAAAATAAAGCTTTTTTACCAAAAAAATAAAAATAAAATAAAGTTGATGTCTTCTTGTCCTCGAGTAACTTGCTAACTATTGCTTGTTGGAAAATAAACTTGCTGACTAATGGAAAAAATTCGCAAAATATGAAAACTCTATATATAGTAAGATCTTGTATATGAAGCAAGGCTTACATCTTATTCAGTTTCTTGTTCCCCAAGAAAATAGTTGAAAATTTTAAAATTTTGAACGCAGTTATGAGATATGGTACTAAAGAAGTCATTACCGGTTACCAAGAACAGAGTGAAACTTGACAATGATATGTTCTTCAGCCTCAGAGAATTGACCATGTTTCAGGTCAGGACGCAAATAGTTTGTCCACCGCAGTCTACAACTCTTCCCACATCTTTGTAATCCTATAACAATCAGTTTTCACCGATCCATTAATATACATTATTACAAACCACATCATTACATAATAACAAACAATGCTTATTCAATAGAGCGATGGATGATCGTTTATAAGACTATTAATACTACTCGACGAAAGAAATAATCTTTTATATTACCAAACTATTTATTGTAAAGTAAATATACCAGCGTTTTTAGGGATGAGACGCCAATTACGAGTACCATGTTGAGCAATGTAAGAAGCCAATTTGTTGTCTTCTTCTGGAGTCCATTGTCCTCTCTTCACATTATCTTTTTCACAACATGGAATCCGACCCATTGTTTTTTTTCTTTCTAGTTTTTATCTGTTGATCGGTCTCTCCTTAGTTAATTTACTGATCACGAGAAAGAAAAAAAGAGATAAATCAAAGATTGCCCAAAAAGAATTAAAACTGTCAAGCTTTTAATTTCTTTGTTTTCTTGTAATCGAGAGTTTTAAATTGCAAGTGAAGAAAGAAAATGTATGCTTATATATAATAATTAAAGCAGAATTTGAAACGATGAAATTAGGCATCAAATGTGCATGAAGTGATTAAAACTCTATAAAGAATTCAACGCTACAGAGCGTGTGATTCCCTTTGGCAGGTAGGTCACCCACTCTACGCTTGGTCAACTCCTTGTATATCCATTTTCATTATTGTCTTCGTTTATTTCATATCTTATTTATCAAATTTCACCCCAGAAAGGTTAAATTTTGTAATGTTATCTATGCAAACTATAATTTTTTTTTTTGAAAAGGGCATTCAAACAAACTATAATTTTGGCGGTAGAAAATTGGGGTTTTGAACACAAGAATACAAATTAAGTAGGTTTATATAATTATGAGACGTAAGTGTTACAATACTGTTTCCCTTTTTTGTAAGAGAATGTCTTGGTGATGCACGCATGATATCTCCAGGGCGTACGTGTGCATTAATGAGCATTCGTGGAAACACAAAGAGAATCTTAGACAAGTACCGTTTCCTTTTTGTCTCTTTGGCAGACGAAGGTATATTATGACTTTCGCTCATTTAGGTCTTCACGTAAGTAATTTTTTCCGTAAATATATTCCACATCTTACAATACATACCACATATAGTTGCCTAATCTTATGCCATATGCAAATAGTAACCAAAACACATAAATATTAGGATTTACATATTTTTAAAATTTGTTGAAACGATACTCATTTATGTTATTCCATGTTATAGAATCACTCCTATTTTTAAAGGAAATAATTACGAGAATTTTTAGAAATATTATGCTTGTAGTGAGTTTACTTCGCTGAATTTATATAACAAACTGGTGGGGTAATGTTTTTGAAAAACAGTTCCTATGACCAAACCATGATACAACATTGGTGAGGGATTGATGCGTTAGCTTTCTTGGCTGGAGCATCTGTGGTATTATTAGCGGATCGTTGGCCTATTTTCAAGTTTGAACTAGAAAGAGTAATCCTGAGAAATATAAGCATCCTCTGACTTGTTTCGCAAGTTATGACTCCGACCATAACCTAACTCTCTCACTATCCACTCAAACATCCTCTTAGCCACTCCTGGTTCCAACACCAATCTCTTGTCCACAACAAACCAAAGCGGCTATCCCCACTAACTACATGGCTGCAGTCACCCCAACACCAACCACAACAGTTACCACCTTCGGCGATAACACCGGAGCAAATATCAGCATCAATGGAAAAACGATGAGAAACAGAGTACCGTCGCAGCAACGAGAGCTGACACGGCTGCTACGGTTTGCAAACACAACCAATGAACCAGTCGTATTCTCACCATCAGTTCAGGCTATATCTCTTCTTCAGGAATCAGGATTCTCCATAGCATTGGTCTCAAGTTAGAAGGACATCAGGGTTTTATAGCATGGCTATATAGAAAGGAAGATGGTAGACGTGGATGCTAATAAGCTACAACTTTATGCTACGTGTATAGTCTTGTAAACCCCAAAACGCCAAAACGTGATCCACAACCCACAAGGCTTACGAATTTGAACTGGACTGAAGTTACCGAACCAGATCTCAACCAACATCGAACACAAATGTAGCTATTAACCGATTTAATACGAAAAGATTGTAGACTGAACAAACTGACCAATAAAGCCACTGAGGATTCATACGAAACTTTTGTTAATTGTTTCCATACTTTATTTTTCCAAACCACGGATTGACAATACAGCATAATTGACCAATGAAAACTTGAAAGTACAATCATCATGTAAGTAAATGAATCGTTCTCTTTCTTTTAGTAAATGAAAAAAAGGAATGATTTGATGAAGGTAGCTTAGCTGAAATTTGACTTAGCGACTTGTGGAAGAGATTTGAGAAGAGAAGCTGATGGCCTCCGAAGAGTGTGATTGAGAAGCAACATCAAAGTGAGAAGTGTCAAAGCTCCTGCTTGGTGTGCACTTCCAAGTGAAACGGGAACATAACTCAGAAGAGTTGATACACCTAACGTCACCTGCAACAACAAAAACAAAAACACATCAATGATTTTGATGTTAGTTTTCACGAACATGCAATTGATTCACCTGAACAGCAGTCATTCCGACAGTGCTTCCAATCAAAGCTTTAACAGCTGGATGTATGTCTAGCTTCCTTGTGAACCACCACATTGTTCCAATTGCGAGTAGCGTTGTGGTTGCCAGAAGGCGATGATCAAGCTGAAGTTAAGTAAAAGTTTCAGTCTTTTTTTAGAACTCTTGAAGCAAGAAAAGCTTTGTTTCAGTGGTGTACCTGAACTGTTGCTGTGTTCTCGAAAAAGTTGCGTATAAGTGGTTTCATATCAAATATATCATCTGGGATCCATGTATCACCCATTTTGGGAAATGTGTTGAATGCACGACCCTGCAAGTCACAAGCAGAGAGATTTAATTACTGAAGAGTTCTTTCTATAACCAGGAAAGATAGAAGCTTAAACCAAGTTTTTTAAGTTTACTTACAGCATCGTTTCCAGCAACAAAGGCTCCTGAGATGGCAGTGATACCAACAATGAAGCTAACTGGTAATGCAAGCTTCTTCACTTTAGCTGCTCCGCGAACCCAAGCCAGCGACTCAGCCGGTGGTTCAGGCATAACAACAGAGAGAGCGGTCCAGAAAAGTCCACAATATATGGCGAAAGCTGAGGTTAGGTGAGCTGCAAGACGGTATGGGCTTACCCTCGGCTGAGAATACTCAGACGGCGGCTCCTAAAAAACCAAAATGATAACTGGTTACACAATACTCTGAAGGTAACAGTCATCCATTCTATTTAAACAGTTCCTAAAAGCTTTACCTCTAAGCCACTTTTAACCATCCACCAACCAATGAAACCTTGTCCAGCACCAAGTGCAAATAAACCAGAGAGCTGAACTCCAAGACGCAGAGTAATATACCCTTTACGCAGGAAATAAGAAAATGGCAACGCAAACATGATTCCCAGCCCTCTTCCCCACATACGATGAGCATACTCCATCCAATATATAAACTTAAAATCCTCAAGATTCATCCCTTTGTTCACACTGCAAAGTTATAAAAAAAAACACCATCCCCAAACCACAACAGCATACTCAAGATCAAGCGTTCGTTTAAAAGACAAGAACTGAAATGCAACCCAAATGTTTACTGACCGTTTATACTCAGGTGACTGCTTATACTTCTCAAACTCCTTAGCCCAAGCTTCGTCTGACAGAGGAGGGAACTCCCCGGTGAACTTCCAATCAGTCATGGATAAACCGGACCGAGTTAACCGGGTTACACCGCCTAGCACCACCATGCTGAACACCCAAGCTGCTGAACCGAAAAGCCATGTTCCAACCCATTTCCGAGCTTGGGGTCCTCCCGTGACAAGCAGCTTCAAACCCTCTTTACTCTCTGAGCTACTCGCCGCTAAAGTCGACATCTTTCTAAAAGTTGGAGCCTTTTGACCCTACACACAATTCAAAATCTCGATCAATCCAAGTATCAAGATTACTTTGAGCTATGAATCCTTGTAAAATGGAAGAAAGGAGGTTACTTTGAGCAGAGATCGCAAGCCATTGAAGGAGTTTCCAGCTAGAGGAGAAGATGAAGCGGAGTTTACGGTAGTAGCTGTGGTTTTTGACGTGAACGCGCGGTGAGAGGAAGACGTGGATCCTCGAGCGATTCCATAGAAGGCTTCCTTGTTCCTCTTCAGTACCGATCCAACCGCACGAAACATTGTTTCTTTCTCAGTGTGTGTTATCTCTTCTCTCTCTCTCTCTCTAAGGTTTAATCAAGGGTTTTGGTTCAGAGGCAAAAAGACACGACGGCAAATGAATCTCCTTTCTGCCGGATTTGTTCCGGGTTCGGGTTTTGCTGTTGTGGCTCTTCTGTAGACACTAACAATAGTCAAACAATTAAGCGACATGGTGTTTTGATGTTAGCCGAACTAAACGGCACGGTGTTTAAAACGAAAACTGGTATATAATCAAATACCTCTCGAGTTTGGTATATCGGCTAAATGTACTGCCGAGATGCATTTAATCGAGTCAGTAGTATATTGACGGGATGCATTTCATCGGCCATGAAAAATTTGGGTCGAGTTTTTCATAGTTTTAGCCGAGAAACTGCATCCCATCAGTACAGATAAATTGCATGCCAAAAGTGCATTTGACTGATCAGACCAGGAAAAGAAAAACTCGACCCAAATGTTTCTTAGCTTAGCTTGTGAATTACAACATCGTGCATTCAACACACTGTGGTCTTAGTCGTTTTAACTAACAAAGACGTTCTTTAGTCCTTATATTTTCTGCATTTATGAGAAAAAATGAATGGACCAGAGTTCATGAATTGTATATTAGTTACCAATGATGACATAGAATAAAAGTCTTTTAAGCAGAAAATACAGAAGAAAAAATGTTTTAAGTAGAAGGAGGAGGAGAAGAGTTCTTGCGTATCTTCAGATATCCAAACTTGCCAGCTCCAGGAGATGATCCTTCAAATACATACGGCATAAACCCTGTTGCTTCCTTGTATTTTCTCTGAATCTGCATAACACATAATCATATTGTTAACGTCTTTAATATATCATCTATATTACAAAGTTCTAGCTCAAGAATCATCTATCAAAGCTTTGATTATGTTGACCTCAAGAATCTGCTCACTGCTTCTCAGACTGCTCCTTCCAATAACGCAAACTGTTCCGCCGCTGCCACCTCCTGTGATCTTGGCACCGTAGAGAGTCCCGTTCTCGGTTTTAGAGTGCTTCAACTTCTCCATTTTCTGTGCTAGTCTCACTAATCTGTCTGTACCATCAGATCCAAGCCCACACGCGCTGTAACTATCATGACACTGCCAAGTAAAACACACGGTTAATGACTTTATGGATCACAAGAGACGATTTTGAAAGCTATGATAATTCACCTGGTACATAAGCTCCCCTAGTCCAATGACCTGTTCTTCTGAAGGAGTTGCTGTCAACAATGCTTTGAAAGCCTGATAAAGAGATCAATTTCATCATATAAGATAAAACACATCATTCTTCTTATAAACTCCACAACATACACTTATACAGGTAAGATTAAACACACCTGGACACGGAAGTTCTCATAGATTGGATGCTTAGTCGGCGCCATTATTTGGTAAGTACCTTTCCTGTCAATGGTTGTGACAGAATCACCATGATCCCCATACTTTTCCAAGAATTCTTCTCCTGTGATAGTCTGTGGGAGCTTACTTGCGTACAGAGCTTGAAATCTGCAACAGAAACAAAAGATATCATTATCATCATCCTATTCAATTGGGTAAACACAAATGATGGATTTAGTCAGTAAGTACCTATGAGGTGATAGGTTGCATAAGTAATCCAAAGAGGCATCGTACTCTACCAACTCCGAGCTCTCCTCTTCTACCTCTCCTGAGTTGGTTTCAGAAGATGCAAAAGATCTTATCATTGTTTTACCAATAAAAGCACCTATCCTCACAGAACCATAGTCTGAACCACCAACACTGCAGAGTAAAAATTTATTGTGTTCAGATGTTAATTTGCACACCAATATTGTTTGGACTCAAATAAATAGTATACACATCACCTGTGTCGTATTCCAGAATCGATCCCCCAGAACCGAATGTGAGAAGGTATTTCAACAAGTCCTAGTATCTCAGCAGGCTGCAGTGAGTAGAAATTAACACGGTTATTACTCGAAAAATAGAGATTCTGATGGTAATGAAGAGAGGAGAAAAAGTACCTGACAGATCATAGCAAGAAGCTTGTTAGCTTCTCCACAAGCAGAAGCCATTTGATCCATCACTCCACAAGGTGCTCCAACAACATAGTTCTCCACCTTCTGGCAAAGCAAAGCAATATCTCTAGGCGATATTTCAAGACCTGAAAGATTCAGCACAAGTCATCAGGAATGAGTTATCATCTACTTGCGGAGAAGTTTGTACTAACCATGAGCAGCAGCGATAGCAGACATGGTAGCAACTTCAACTGAAGCAGAGGAAGATACTCCTTTGCCTTCAGGAACCGTTGAAGAAACCTGAAAAAACGTATTAGATCTGAGTTAAGACTCGTAGATACATTTCACTACAGTTAATGAAACCTTGTGAAGTTTTGTTACCAGTATGCTAATGCTATCTTCAAAGCTAACGTTCATCTCTCTCATTAGTACCAGAATAGTACCTGCAACATAGGCTGCCCACCTAGAAAAAATGGACTCAATAAATGTATATATCATAAAGCTTATGATGATTCTTATTAAATATCTGAGAAAAGATGAACCAACTTCTGGGATGGATCCTTAGAAAAGTAATGGTAGGCTTTCTCATAGGATATTGGTTTCCCATCTTCTTCCATAAAATCAGTCAAGTCCATATCAAAAGTTGGCCCTCTGTTGCTCAACTCCGATCCAAATGAAACCTGAACTTTCAGAAACAAGTGTTAGAGAAAGGAAAGGCAATGTAGTGTCAGAACAAAACAGAACATACAATTTCAAGTATGGGAGTGTCTCTTGAATGATGTCTTGCTTCGGCGTGCTTCCAAAGTTTCTGTTTGCTAGGATGATTCCTCTGGACAGCTGCATGGCACGCCTCTCTCGTCGGCATCTAACCAATAACAAAAACACTTCAGTTAAAGATGAATAGAAAATAATAATCTAAAATTGGTCTTGATGAAGAGAGGAGATTAACCAGCAAGACAAGACTTCCAGAGTAATCAGCAATGCCTCCCATTACATCAAGTCTACCAGGTGCTCTCGCCACAACAATATCCTCCTGAATGGTCACACACAAACTTCATTCTTGTTCCTCAAACACACACATCCCCCAAATAATGGAAAACAAACAAACCTCCCAGTTGAAAAGTGCAGCTGCTGCTAAATGCTCCCTCTCTTGATGATGGCCTCCTATTTTAGCTAACGTCGCCAAACTATCCAAGAAACTGGTTGTATCTATAAGGCCATGGTGATCCCCATGAAGAATTTCAAAGCCTTCTACAAACCTGTTAAATAAAAAACACATAAGAGGTGAAGTCAAAAGATCCCAACTGAAAGATTCAAAGTCTACAAGGAACACACATGGAGGATTTCTGAGTCTGATCAACAGGAGGAGTCCCGGCTTCGTCTCCAGCGACTTGATACCATTCTGGAACTGAAAGATCTCTCCCTGGAGCTCTCTGTAGCTGGAACCCTAGTATTATTGCATCCCGGAGTCTCCTCGCCCCGGCCCCGCTAAGCTACATTATTAATGTATTCCATTTACAAATGAACGGCAAACAGATATGATATTTGTCTATATGAATCTCTCAACATGTTCTTGCTTGTAATACTCACATTGAGCTTGGAACGTTTCTTCCCCATAGCTGTGTCCTGCAGTATTTTAGCCGCCACCTGGATTCAGAAACGAGCAGGAGTAATTACATCATCAACAAGGAGAAGCTGTCTTGCAGTATGAAGAGTTTGTACTGTCTACCTCGCCACCATCAATGCCTCCGTCGTAGCATGGTTTCAATGTAACAGCACGCTCTAGATAAGGCGCCCAACATCCAGCAAGAAGATCTCTTCTGATCATTTCAACTCCTCCTTGGTAATACTTTCATACAGACAAAATGAATTCTCAAGAGAAAGCAAAAACAACATATGCAGATCAACTGTGTGTGTGTATTAATATAATAATATATGCTCTCTTTCACCTCAAGCATCTTTCTCAAGAATGGCTCTTCATTGAAGTAGTCCCTCCGCACAAAAATGAAGGGTAACTTGCATGCAAGTGCTTCACTCACAGTTCCATATCCAATTTTTCCTGAAAGTTGTTAGTCAGTTAGCATAATGTAATAGTGAAAGACTCATAGATATTGGAAGAGGAACAGGTGATACCGAGCATGCAGTCTGACGCAGCAATCACATCAGGAGTATAAACATCTTTTGGAAGTCCTATGAAGTTCGGAGGAAGCTCCTGCTTCGCAGAAGCTCCACAGACCTATATATATATATATATATTTGCAGCGAAACTTTCATTTGTTTATCTGATGTTAAAACTAATAAACCAGGAAAGTAACATAAAACTCAGATATTAGTACCAGGCATAGCCAACCAGCTGGAAGATATTCTTCCTTCAGTTTCCAACCAGCTGGCTGCAAAAATGACATCAGCAATATAACTACAAGAGATGGTAAGAAAACTTTGCATGTTGAGGTTGTAAAGCTAAAAAAATTTTGCTTACTTGGCCACCAAAGTTGAAGATGAGTAGTTTCACATTGTCTGGAACTCCAAGCTCTCTCCTAACCTGAAATGAAAAATTGGACTGGTTAACAAACCTGACAGAAGACAAAATCTGTTATAAAGAAAACTGAAGAAAGTGTTTTAACTCAAACCTCTCGTCTAGATTTATGCAATGGTCTCACAACAAGGGGAATATCAATAACATCATGGAAAGCAGGCACTGTAGAAGATCAAGATAGGTTTTTTTGGTATTATTATAAACGAAACATTTACAGGAATATTTGTTGCCTCCTCCAAGTCTCCAACAAGAACTTACTAGGACAGTGTCCGGGAAGGCGAATCAGAAACTCGCAATGCGAGTAATCCTCAGCTATCTGCAGTAGTAATCACCATTTAGAAACAACAAAGATGACATCTAAGCTAACAATCAGTTGAGATTTTACCTGCCAAACAATGGATTGGTGATGATGTCCTGCTGCCATCACATATTCCGCATATATAAAGTCCCAACTGCAGTAATTACAGTGTCACAAAACATACCTTTTTCTGAGATGTATGTAATGATGTACCACACACCTTAAGCCATATACTAGTAAATCAGATCAGAGAACTTCACTGTACCTGAAGTTAGTGACGCAGACAGAGCGGATCCCGGCATTTGCTGCAGCACGGCAAGCGATGGGGACAACATCTGAGACCTGTTTTCACAATATATCTTTCTTGATTTAGTTTTGAAGCTACACTTATACTCAGAAATAGAGAACACTTGAATGAATTTCTGGGAAGTACCACAAGGTTGGCTTTGATTGACTTAAGCCACTCAACCTCTGTGGCTAAGATAGAGTCACGAGGTTCAACCGCAATCTCACAATACTGCAAATTTGACAAAATAAAACAGCTAAGAACCTAGTTGCCTAAACTAGGAGAAGGGCAGATACATCTGAATTGGAAGAGACCTTCTCCAAGGAAGCACGACGATCAACGGTTAAAGCATCAGATTGTACAGATCCAATGTCCAATAGTACCTAAACATCACCTCCAATAATACATTTTCTTTTTAAAAAAAAAAACTGGAGATCAATCTTCTGGATATGTATCAGAGTGTGTAACTCAATTATATGTAAAAAAGGAAATACATTTCGGATAAAGAGATTTGGAGAGTGGATCTCGGTGGTGAAAACAAACTCTGGAGCAGCAGAGACAACATGAACTCTATGTCCAGACGAGATCAGATGCCGAACCACCTATGTCCATTATTACATCAAGACAGAGATTCATTTAGAGGCTCTAAAATGTTGTTTTGATCCCGGACAAGAGAGAGGGATCTAACCTCAACCACACGAGTGGCGTGGCCAAAGCCATGGCCAGTAACGTAGTAGGCGAAAACCAAAGGAGGCCGTGATGATTCAGACTCAGACATTGGAGCTGTTTGAAGCAGAGTGGGCATTGCAAAAAATATTTGTTAAATTGGTATGAATCTTTTACTTTTTTGATTTGAAAAGAAAATGGAAAGAAAATGGAGAAGGGTTTTTGTTATTTAGCCATAAACGGAGAGATCGAGGAGATGAGAAGATAAAGCGAAATGGATTTGGAGAGAGCGTTACATAAGCTAAATCTGGAGTCTACCGTTCTATTCTAACCACCTCTATCTCTTCTACGTCCCCGCTTACGTGTTTGCAGAGAAAAGCTGTACTCTGTATTTTTATTACAATTCTATTTTTAGAAGTTTCAGAGATTTTGTTTATATTTTACTATAATTAATTATTTTCTTCCATAATATTTTATTGGATAATTGATTTTACCGAATTTGGAAATTCAGTCAAAATCTTGTGTTAATCGTTGATTTTCTAATCCTTATTAACAGTCTCTGTTTTCCAGTTATTAATTTTCAACTCTTTACTAGAATCATGTGTCAAAATTGATGTGCAGTACCAAATTAGTATTTAACACGTTAAACCATCACAAAAAAAAAAGAAAAAAAAAAGAGACGAGGTAGTTTGGTGCAGTATTTCTAAAGACCGATCAGCTCCTAACATTTAAAATTTGAACATATATTATGAAAAGATTCATAACAAGGAAGAGAAAACAAAGGTTTCGAAAACTGGACACAACCATGAGACATGACAAGGTTGTCGTTAACTACACTAGATAAACCCTAAGAGTTGTAGACCACAGATGAGATTCAGAACTTAGAAAGCCTGACCTAGTACTGCCTCTGTCTTTTCCCTGGAACGCCTGTGGATTGAACAGCCACAGTGCAATCTCTTGCCCAATGTCCTGGTTTTCCGCATTTGTAACATTCTCCACCCGAGGACGCAGGCTTTCCTTGCCCTGATGATTGAACCTGTTGATTACCAGATTGACCGGTGCAGCCTCTCGCCCAATGTCCTTGCTTCCCGCATTTGTAGCACTCTCCGCCTGAAGAGGAGGACCTCACTTGCTCTGATCCAGACTTCAGATTACCAGATTGAGCAGTGCAGTCTCTCGCCCAGTGTCCTTCTTTCCCACACTTATAACATTCTCCAGCTGCAGAGGAAGGCTTTACTAGTCCAGTTTCATACGACAGATTACCAGACTGAGCAGTGCAGTCTCTTGCCCAGTGACCTTGCTTCCCGCATTTATAACATTCTCCAGTAGCAGAGGAAGCCTGTGCCGGTCCCGTTTCATATGGCGGATTACCAGACTGAGCAGTGCAGTCTCTCGCCCAATGCCCTTCCTTCCCACACTTATAACAGGGAGTGCCACTGCCTGTTTTCGCAGTTTGATATCCTCTGGTATCTGATTCACTTAAGTTGATGTTATTGGTAAAGCTATACGTTGTAGAAGATTTGACTGCGTCATCATTGCACCATTTGAAGAAACCACAAGAGCCCTGAGATCGAGAGGAAGCCATATTAGATTCCACAGACAGTCAGAGCTAAGCTAGATACTACCATTAATGTTTTACTTACTCCAGTTGATGGTTCTTGACACTAATTATAAGTCAAGAATCTACAAACTCATATTATCTTTCCTAACATAGTTGTATACCAAGTTGTCACTCTGTCTCCATCTAAACATGAAAAAAAGCTCCTGATCTAACGTTTCCAGCTTATTTAATAAACTAAGTGCACAGAGTTTTTAGGTATACGTGTTGCAAAATAAGTAAACCTAACTATACTTGATTACTTGGTTATATGTATGTCAATGCAATGGCATAAAACAATGGGATAAAATGGAAAACAAGAGCCAGCATTTAATCAGGAAGAAGGATAATATGGAGCTCTGTCAGAAAACGCAACATGGACTCACCAAATCAGAATCCAGAAGCAGAAACCACAGAATATACAACAGATTACAACAGTCCATTGATAATAGATAATATCAAGCATAGAAAATTAATGTAACATACCTCAAAAACAGGACAGCGATAGAACTGCCTGCCAACGTTTTCCCCAGTTTTAGCAGTGAGAACACGGCACAATCCAGCACCACACGGGCACTGGAGATCAGGGAACTTGGATTCGTTAGTGTTCCCATAACTATGCTGAGTTCCTCCGGAAGACTGAACCGCATCACACCACTGGAAAAACCCACAACCTCCGTTTTCCTAGTAAAAAATGGGTAGCTTTATACCAATTACGACACTATTTTCTACAAATAAGCAAGAAAAGCAACAAGAAGCCAGTGTCTAATCTTGTGAAATGAAAGAAACTATTCTCATTGGCATTTCATCGAGCACCTAGGGAGCAGAAACGATTAACGTTAACCCAAACCTCTCTATTAGGGCATTTGTAGAATTTCCGGCCTGGGTTCTTCTGCGTGTTCGACGTGAAAATCGAACACACACCATTTCCACAAGGACAATTTTTCTCCGGGAAATCCTGCTCACCCGCCCCCGATCCATAGTTTCCAGCCGGGTTCGAATTCACGGAGGCGCCTTGAAAACCGCCGCGAGATTTGGAGGCGGGATTGAGAGGATTCAGCTGCCACTGTTCGCTTTTGCTTCCCTTTAGAGCCGCCATGTAAGGTCCCTCAGGGACGGCATCGACCTTAGGGCGTTTCGCCGCCGCTTCTGCTTCCGCTTCGATTGCGGCGAGTTCGAGAAGGAAATCATCGGATTCGTCGAGCTCTTCGACCTGAATCGCACTTTTCTCCATTTCGTCTCTCGATCAACAACACTCGACTTGTTTGTTTGTTTGTGAACTTGTTTGCTGCGTGCGTATCTTTAGTGCTTAGGGATTTTCCCGGGTTTTTAGCGTCCGCTTCACTTTATTTTTGATTTCTGCGTTACAATGAATGAATGAAACGCATAATAGCAAAAATGTATTTGGACGAAAATGTCTTCGAGCCAAGCCCATTTATTTCAGGCCCAAACCATTTAAATGAAAAAATAGTAAATTAGTTTATATAAACCAACCTGTAAAAGGTTTTTCAATTGTTGGACTTCAAAAAGAGTTAGTTTTTCTTCATTCTTCTTCTTATAGTGCAAAAGATTATCATGAGAAATGGTTAGAAAACCAGTTTAACGAATAAAAACATACGTCATCAGAAGAGGACAAACTTTTAAGTTTAAACTTTAGTGATTATCATTTAGAGTTTGTATTTTAGAGGATATATTGAGTTTATGAACTTTTATAAATTATTTACATATTTATGATATGCTATAGATTTTATCCACTTTTAATCATGGTATATGAGTGTTTTAGAATATGAGTACTACGATTTAGAGTCTTTTGGAGTATTTACACGTTCAGGAGTGTTTTAGAATATGATTACTTCGATTTAGAGTCTTTTGGAGTATTTACACGTTCAGGAGTATTTTAGAATAAAGTAATGATTTTGGAGCATTGTAGAGGCAAAAGGAGAAGATACCCGAGCTGACCATCAAGCAGACCAGAGGTCGACGATTAGAGATGAAAATCGATCGATCCACATCATGTGCCATCGATCGATGGCGAAGCAAGATGAGCCAACCAACTTAAAGCCCAAGTCAACACTAAATTACAAAACTGTCCCTGACAAGTTTTAACCTAGTATTTATGTGCTCTGCCATTGTTCTAGGTAATACACGCTTTCATATTTTCTTATTTTCATCACAACAAAGGTTTTATAGGTTTTTAGTAGTTTGGAGAGAAGATCCACGACTCTTTCAGAGATTTGTGATTGGAACTCCAGTTCTACTTACTATTCTATCTATGCAATTTATTCAGACTATGATTGTGCTTTCTTTGATTATGTTTGAGTAATTTACTTGTTAGATTTAGGGTTCAAATAGGTTATGAGGGATTAACCCAAAATATAAAATTGCTAAATTGTGGTATTCATCAATAGGATTGTGCTTATTGCTTGTTCTAGAGTAGCTAACTAGAACATTGATCTAGTTTGATAGATATATTGACCTGAATAATCTTTATTGAGCTAGATTTGTTAGAAACAAACGACAGTTGATCTTGCAAATCTAAGAGTTGATCTTGCAAATCTAAGTGAACTTAATTCAATATGTTCGTAAGGCTTGCTAGGAAAGAACCGTCGATCGATTATCCTATAGATAAATCGATCGACGTTCTGAAAGGCAAATTGATCGACTACCGCAAGGTAAAATCGATTGACACTTGCTCGGATCAACAAGCGAAAGCTGAGATATCAAGATCCTATGCAATAGATAATTTAAACAAAAGAAAGTTGATATATTATTGTTAAGTTGAGTTCTAATATACAATATAACTTTAGCTTCTATATAACTATAATCCTGATTACCTGGATAGGAACCCTAAGTCTAGCACTTTATTAATATTGACTTAAACCTCTATCAATCGAACAACTGCCTTAATCACAATAATAAACCCTGCTATTTTATTTACAATAATAATTAAACCTAACTTAATCACTGCTGATTTGAATCTATTGTGTGCCCTAGTTCTTTGTAGCCCTAGCTCTCTGTAGATTTGATCCCTAAGTACTACAATTTAACATCTTATTTGAGAGAGTAAATTCACTCCTTAAGATAATTTGAGTGATATCAATTTATAAATTATTTAGGAGACTTGATTTAGTCTTTTAGTACAAATTTAAAATATATGCAAAAATAATTATATTTTAAAAATAAATTTGAAAAATGGTATCAAATTTGTGGTCAATTGAAAATTTCCGATCTATATATTTCATATGGATGTGCTTAGCTCAGGTTCTAAGCGAACGCAAGAAGGGTTGAGGTTGAGATTTATTCCCAAGAAAGCTTTTGTGCATGAACGGAATCTAATATTTCGATGATTGTTCATAATTTCAACGATAATATGAAATATTTCGATGACTGTTCATAATTTCAACGATATATAATATGAAATCCAACTAGACCATCTAATATATTAAGACTGAAGTACAAATAAATCTTAGGCCTTAAAGTTGCACAAATATTACGGTAGAATGCCACTGCATTATACTATGTCGTTTAACTTTTTTTTCTTACGTTACTTTAATTAGCAATACAATTGGGCTTACGAATAGTTTTATTGGCCCAGATCCATTTTTCTCAATATTATTTATCAAACGGAACACATTCGATCAATAAAGCACATATAACACAAAACAATACAATTGGGCTTACCAATCTATTGAACATATATTTACAAAATGAATTTCAGTAAGAAACGAAGATACATCATTATATTCATGATATTTTGTCACATATGCATGATATAAACAGAGTTTCAATATACTTTACGACAATGCATACCAACATTTTAAACCTTACTTAATTTTTGGTTATGGTTTGGTTGTTTTACGGTTTAGACTTTGGTTCACATAGGCAAATATTTAATATTTTTCTTTAAATAAAACATATACACGAACCACTATACGTAATCGAAATTATATCACTATATCATTGAATATCGAATATATCAAAATTGGATCAAATTAAATGATCACGATATTCCCTTTCAAAACCTTGCTAACCAAGTAATGGTTATCTTTTAAAATCTAGCATATAAAATCTTACCCACTTTAATCTATTTTCCTTTTTAAAAACAAAACATTCCGAAAATCTCTCCTAAGATCACGTCAATTAGAAAACATATCAAAAGGGATCAAATTATGCAATCACTAAATTCCATATGAAAATCTTGCTAACCAAGTAATACTTATCTTTAACAATCCAATATTCTATTTTACCTTTTTTAGAATTCAAAATAAATGTATATTAATTTTTTTTATCTGATCTTGCCATCGATTATGTATTGAAATCATTACCACCCAAATTTACAAACTAATTATTAAGAATTAACCTAATTGTCTCCAAGTTTCCATCACAACTATATATATTTCATTATCTCGGCTAGAAAATCATATCACAAAAAATACACAACCTCAACATGTCGATGGTTTCATTTGTTCCTCTCACAAAACTCAGGCCATTCAAAGACAATTGGCGAGTTCAAGTGAAATGTTTACATTCATGGAAGCAAAACACACCCTTTGCAGGTGATACTTTCGAGATGGTCTTGGCAGATCAGTGGGTGAGTTTTTTTAGATGCGTTTCTTAGTTTCATTGTATTACTAATGTCACAAAATGTATCTAATATGACTGTGTTTTTCTTAGGGTAACAAAATCCATGCTACTAGCAAACGATCTCTCATGCTCCGAATTCAACGTCTCTTACCCATGCTACTAGCAAAATCTTACGCTTTTGTTGATATATTTCGATGTTGTCAATAGATATACCCTCTATCATCCTTCGAGAGAGAAGTTCACCCACCTTTTAGGAACACATCGACACAAGACCTACGGCACCGTCAATCAGATCTGTAGAAGAAAAGGAACTTTCTACGGGAAACAAAAAAGTCATCGAAACATAACTGTTTCTGTTTCTTTTCCCGGAAATAAAATTTGATATGGGCTTTCTTTAATGGCTAAATCCCAATATGTTTTAATAAAATTTTGTTTCGTTTTAATTTGATATAGTTCACTATTTTTTGGTTAGATTTTCCATTTTGTGTAATTTTCAAATTTTTTTTTCTGTTTATAAATAATTATATAAATTTAGATAAGCAGTACAATTATTTTCTTTTAAAAATTTTTACAAGCACAAAATATAGAGTCTAGTTTGATGAAACACAGAAAATATAAATCCAAATACTCTATTATTTTACATTTAAGACTAAATCTCTAAAATTGTACACTAAATAAAAGGATTAAGGTTAACAAAAAATTAAAATCAAAACAAAAAGATGAATACTTTTATTAGAACTCAAGAACCTATCAAATTATTAACATGAATGATGTAGTACAACTAACCATAATATATTTTCAATAAATATTAATAAACTCTTTTCTTATTAAATTATTGACTACACACAATTTTGAAATAGTTTAATGAAACACCCTAAATAAAACAAACATTTAATATTTAACAATTAATTGTATAATTTGCCAATTATAAGTACAAATAAAAACTCATACAAGAGAAAGAATATAACTAATAGTTTTAAATTGGACACTAAAAACATGAAGAAGATACACTACATATCGCAACTCAATAATCTGTAAAAAATGGTCACATGAATGATTTTGTCAACTAACAAAAACATAAAATTATGAAGAATATACATCCGCGCGAGCGCGCGGATCAAAAACTAATATGTATTTATTATATAATTAGTATAGAAAAAAAAAATGTACCATTTATTCGTGGCACTTAACAATGTTATGAGCCATGCCTAGTTTACCAACTATAACCATACGACGGTCACATGGTCATGGACACGCATTAAATCGTAGTATTTTCCTTTTGATTCCATTCACGCATAAGCTTATACGTAAACGCACTCATCTTTTTTTTTTTTGACTAACGTAAACGCACACCCATCACATATGCAATTTGTATAGAGTTTAGCGTTAAGTGTATAATCCAACGGTTAATTATTTATTATATAAATTTGCGTTTGCTTTTATTCTTTATAATATTATTAAAATGTCAGATATACTGGAAACATGGATTTATTAGGGTTCATATATTTTGTTGCACATTTTTCTATAAATGTATGTATCAACTGGAAAGTATATATATATTCACAATTTCGGTAGTTTAAATTCATATGTTATAACTTATCAGGCCTTATTTGTGTATTTAATAGAGATAGTATATAGTATTTAATCGGCTTATGTATTAAATTTGAGTAGAAATATTCAGAATATATTATAAAGGAAGTATATGTAGAGGTGTCAAAATGGGTTATAATTGATAGATTGACCCAAACCAAACCAACCCATGGTTTTAGTGAGTGAGCAATCTGGATGTTAATGGGTTAATGGTTTTTGTGGATTAATGGATTTAATGAGTTGGATTAATATTGGTTTGGATAACAATGGGTTTTGGGTTATCCAATCCAAACCAATTCCTAAAAAAAATATTGTAGTTTCTCTAGGTTTCAAGTGTATTTTTTTGGGTTTGATCTGATCTTGATCTCTAGGTTTCACTTAATCCAATTCCAGGTTCATTTCTAGATTGATTTTGGGTGTTTATAGTTGTTGTTTTACTTGAATCGGTTCTTATTAGTAGGTTTCTTAAATCACAATTTTTGTTCGATTTAGATGATGGTGGCTTGATGGGTATGTTGCGGAGAGTTTGAACCAGAAGTTTGATCTCATCTCTATCAGAGTTTTGTGCCGAGGATCTCATCTCCAGCAGAGTTTCCTCGCTAAATCTAGGTGGGTTTCTATTCTATTAAGCAATTTTTTTTTCTTTATTGGCTAACCCAGATTTTGATCCTAGCGAGTTTTCTGTTTCTCTCAAGTTAAAAATTTCAATTTTTCATGTTTCCTGTGTTGGTTCTGCTGAGTTCAGATCTTTCTTGTGGAGTGTACACTCATGAACTGATAAGGATTTGGAATATGAGACTCACTTAGAATTGGGGTTTTTAATGTTGATTTGAGATTGGTCTTCGTAATATATTAGTAGTATTATTTGCTCTGTCTCTGTCAGATTTTGATTCACTCGTTGTTTTACTCTTTTTGTAGTTCCTCTATGTATTTTTCTCTAGGTGTATGTTCCTGTTTTTAGTTGAGAATGCATAATACAAATCTAGATGCTTGTTCTCTTTGACGTATCGCTCACCAAGTTTAATGACAAAAAATTCATTGTCTCTTTGTTTGAATGGAGAAGTCATCGTTAGTGGATATAAAGAACGTCAACGTTTCTCCTCTGGTAGTTGTTGTTCCCATACTCTGTGATTCAGCACTTGTATATACTGTATATATATAATAAAATAAGCATAACGTGTACTTAAAAGAAGCATAATGTGTATTTGTGGTCTTTTGTATTGTAGATCTTTGACTTGGCCTTACTGTTTTGCTTTGCTTTTGTGTGATTAAGCTGACTTTTGGTAATGATTTGAGTGAGATGTTTTCATGGAAGTAATGGGCGTGAATGATTGTGTGTATTAGAATGGTTTTGAGTTTTCTCTGTTTTGGATATATCATTGATCTGGTTTAGTTTTTAAAGTTACAGCTTGTGCAGTTTTATGCTCTTCTCTGTTTCTCTACAGTTTCATATTGTTATTCTTTATGATTCTTATGTTAGTCTTTCTGAAATGAAATGTACGAGAGGTTTTAGTATGACTAAGCTAACAGAATTGTTCCACATTTTTGTGTGTTTTACAGGAAGTTTATTACTAAAGACAAAGACAAGAATAATTCCATAGAGATTTTCACATGATATTGGTTTTTAATGAAAATACAATGTTTTAATTTTATGTTTTATAATTTTACTAGTTTTAAAAATTTTACTTCTAGATTTGCATAATAATATTTTATATAGTGTTAATGATATTTTTATTTGGGAAATTTACATAATTATTTATTTATTTTAATTGATTTGTAATATTGATCATATATAATAGTGGGTCAACTCATTAAAACCATTAATCCATTAATTCAAATGAGTTATGGGTTGATCCAAACCATTAATTTAATGGATTAGGTTTATCCATAATCCATAAGAGAATGGGTTCATATGGATATGGGTTGGTTTGAGTTGGATTATCCAATTTGACACCTCTAAGTATATATAACGTATATATATAAATCGAAACATCTAATCAAATAAATAAACAACAAAATTTAGCTGAGAATGGACCCATACATGATACAAGTGTCAATAAATAACAACCCCCTTGCGAGAGTTAAGGCCACATCACCAGCTTTTTTTTCAAGTCTCGAAAGCATTACTTCAAAAAAAAAAAAACTTCCTTCGTAGTATCGCATGGCTTGCCAAAACAACCTCGTTGTGAAGCAAATCATCGACTTATATAGCAAAATCTCAAACCTAGAGAGTTTAAAACCATCCAAGAATGTCGACACTTTGTTCGGACAACTCGTGTGCACGTGCTTACCAACGGACACAGACATCGATGTCACCAAAATAGACGATGAAAAAGTCAAAGACATGAGGTCTCATCTCATCAAACTTTGTGGTGAAGCCGAGGGATATTTAGAGCAACACTTCTCCACAATCATAGGCTCTTTTGAAGACAACCCACTTAACCATTTACACATGTTTCCTTACTACAACAACTACCTCAAACTAAGCAAACTCGAGTTCGATCTCCTAGGTCAACACACAAGCCATGTCCCTACCAAAATCGCTTTTATCGGCTCGGGTCCGATGCCACTTACATCCATCGTCTTGGCCAAGTTTCACCTTCCCAACACAACGATCCACAACTTCGACATCGACTCACAGGCTAACACACTCGCTTCAAACCTCGTATCTCGCGATCCAGACCTCTCTAAACGCATGATCTTCAACACTACTGATGTGTTAAACGCTAAGGAAGGGTTAGACCAATACGATGTCGTTTTCTTGGCTGCTCTTGTTGGAATGGATAAAGAGTCAAAAGTCAAAGTTATTGAGCATTTGGAGAAGTATATGGCTCCTGGAGCTGTGCTGATGCTAAGGAGTGCTCATGGACTTAGAGCTTTCTTGTATCCAATCGTTGACTCATGTGATCTTAAAGGGTTTGAAGTGTTGACCATTTATCATCCGTCCGATGATGTGGTCAACTCGGTGGTGATCGCACGTAAGCTCGGTGGCTCGAGTGAAGCTCGTAGCAGCCAGACCGGACGGTGTGTGGTTATGCCTTGTAATTGCTCGAAGATGCACGCCATTATGAACAATCGTGGTATGATGAAGAATATGATCGACGAGTTTAGTGCCATTGAGTAAACAACACACACAACTCCTCTTTTCTTGAGGCATGTAATTTATGTTTTGCTCTTTTCAATCTTGTGTCAATGTGTTTGTGATGTGTGTGGTATGTTTGTAAAGACAATGCGTTTTTGAATTTTGTGTGTGTGTGTGTGTGTTTAATAACGATACCATTTATAAATGCTTCTTCCTCCCTTAAAAGGGTCATAAATTACAGAGTTTACCTATTTGAAGAAGCATTTTCAAACACAAAAGGTACACAGGAGCGTACATAAAACAGAGACATGTGAAAGAAGATAGAGTAAATGATTAAATACTAGAACGAGGTGGCCAGGTGTGAATCTTCTTTTGAGTGAGTAAACGTGATTCGGATCCTCTGATTTGATAAGTAATACATGAACTTTGCTCTCATGATGACTTGGGGTTCTCTGATTAGAAGGTTAGTCGGCTTGCTTGTTGAATTGTGCAATCTAGAAAGGAATTATAAATGGTTACATACTCTGGCAAGAAAGGAATTCAGTAGTTCTTCTCCTTTTTGTTCAAATTATATTATTGCAAAAGAACTACTGAATTATAAATGGTCAGAAATGTCATAAAATGAAAAAGAAAAAAAGTTAAACATCTTATAAAATAGAATAGAGAAAGTACTGATAACATGTGGAAAATATCAAATACTTCGATACATATAAAAATGATTAAAAATTAATAAAAGAACTGCTTCTTAAATATGAAGGTAGATGATTTTCCAACAGGGAAGCTAGAGTCATTGTAACCTCTACTTCCTCTCCTGTTGGAATAACCAGGATAGTGATTTAAGCAAAACTCGATCTCACTGACCAGATCTAAACATTCTTTCTCACCGAGAGTCTTTAGTTTCCACTCGCTAAATGGATATTCTGTCTTATGAACCACATGAATCTCTCCTCCCTTGTCTTCGTCCTTCACCAACATTCTTGCACTCTTCATAAACCCTCTTACAAGTTCTTGATGTCTCCTGAACCAACCCAAAATGTATTTTCCTTCCCTTTCGATTTTTTAAAATTAAAAATACCAACGAGAACAGAAAAAAAAACAAATAAGGAAGCGAACAATTAATAAAGTTACTCGATCGTACATGATTGTTTTGATTTCGTGCTCACGACCATTGTCGAATCCAGCGTGAGGGAAATTGAAAACGACTCTATCATATGTGGTAGAACCACCAAGGTCAGGCTTTGTGGTCATGGAGTGCACGTTAACTCCATAGACTACATTGCACCCGAGTCTCTCCAACTCTTCTACATTTGCCTTCCCATTCTTGTAATTACGCTCTAACTCCGCTACAACGTTCGTTTTTCAAAAAGTAATCAACAATTATCATAGGATCATTGAAGTTTTGTGACTCATGTACCACCAATATGTTTAATGTTGAAGAAATTTAAAAGGAAGCATTACTCATAAGCTAAACTATGTAACTTGTGTAGAACTGGTGGGAAGCTAGTAAAATAGTTTTCAAGATAACATGGTGAATCTTTCAACCACTAGACTAGTATGAATTGGTTGCCGAAACGAGTAAAATCCATATCAACCATAGAAAAGGGTATCTGTCTATTAGGTAATAACAATAACCAAACTAAGATTAATTAATATTAGCTACTGATTTACCTTGAGAATCGAGAGTGGTAGCAGTGAGGTTTGTTGCTGAACCAAAGGCTCTGGCTAGAGACAGGGAAAATGAGAAGTCACCTTCTCCAACCAAAAGTATCTTTTGTTTGTTATTGTAATGTTTTATCTTTTTAGTTTCTTGGACTTCCATTTCACCTGTCCATAATTTTACTTCTCACACCGTGTATATATATATATATATATATATTTATGTGCATGGGTCAAAGAAGACTTAAATATTTGGTTTGTTTGTTTACGATATTAGTTATGGCTCTTCGAACTTTGTGAGTATTTATGTATATTTTGAAAGCATTCAATATTCTGCTAACTTATCCTTTTGAAGACAAGAAGCAAGCTTCTTTTTGACTAGAGTATATGATCGATCCTCCCTGCATGAGGAAAAATTCTTATGATTGTGTCATGTAGATTCGCTATGATCTGTGTCTCTATGGAGTGCACCTTAAAACCGTGAACCACTGTGCACCCACGTACGTCTCTCCAACTCTTCGACTCTTCTCCGTTATTCTTGGCATCCTCGTACTACCGCTCTAGCTCCTCTACAACAAGTATATGATTATTCTCAACGCAATCTTACATGTTTCCATGTACCCTAATCATTTTTTGAAATATTGAAATTGAAACGGAAACAAACAATGATGGTCTCAACTTCTCAAGTCTCGATACGTTCACACTAAGGTTTCTCATTTATAGATCGTATATAACACTGTGTATTTATATACCTCGAGTCCTCGAGTATCAAGAGAAGTTGCAGCTATGTTAGTAGCCAGAGAAGTTGCTTGGGCTAGACATAAAGAAAATGATAAGTCTCGTTTCACCGACGAGAAGCATTTAATTTTCTGTTTAATATTGTGATGACTACAGTATTTAGTATTTGAAACCTCCATTTCATCTTCATGCTTTTACTTCTCTCACCATGCATTTACATATAAATATATGTATAGATTATAAACGTATATGAATTAAATTTCATGGATCAAAAGAGTTTTCTCTTTGCTAATTTGGCTCTTCAGATTTTGTGAGTATCTTATTTACTTTTTACCAGCATTATTCATTATCCTCATTCTGTCATACATCTTTACAAAGACAAGAGTTAAAAATACTACTATTAGAATCCAACATCTGGGATAGTGTTTTAACAAAAGAAGATATATGCGAATTACAATCATTAAGCATTTGTTTTCGGAGAATCCATATGCTCCTTGAATTAATCAGCAGTTTAATTTAAACAAATAATGTGTGTCGTGACTCGTGCTGTGCCGGAAAAAAAAACTAGAAATTGAACCGGTCCCAGATGGTTCTGTTATAGAAAAACTGTTGTTCTAAACGATTTTATACAAACAAAAAAAAATCTCAATATCTCTTTCCACTTACATGTAAGTTGTAACTATCGTTTGGATTGTCAGAGGATTATTATATCAGGTTTGAACCTGAAAGGCAACTCAAATATAGTACACCGTATCTAGTATATGTCTCCATTCACAAGCTACAAGCGATAATTGAGCATCGGATTAGACTGAACATCTCTTTTCAAACTAAAGTTCATATACATAAATACATAATTATATACTCCAAAACCAAAAAGAAAACCATTAAGTAAGAGCAACATATTTACATTTTTCAGATATAGTGACAGCAGATTTAATTAGTTTTGTTACTATGAAATAGTAATGAAAAGAAACGAGACATGAAATCATTGCTGAAAGGACAACAAAAGGATAACGAAACTTTATTAAGATAAAAAGCTCTTCCTTAGCCAGGAAGTGTTTAGGGAGCATACCTAATCCCACAAACATTACAAAAAGAGTAAAAGGAGATTTTAATAGAGAGGAAAAAAATAACAAAACAATGGATAGGAGTTAGAAACTTGGACTGAGATTCAAAAGCAGATTTGCATTCTGACTGCATTACTTAGATGATCTTTTCTTCGAAATATCCTAACTTATGCTTTTCACATAATTAATTTAATTTCATTGGTAGCAATTATATCAGTCTTTTAGCAAAACAGTTGTACTACTAGCCTATATATATATATATATGTAATTATACTCTGGAGAAAGCACTGATTTTCTCAAATCGACCAACTCTTTTTTTTTTTTTTTTTGAAACTCATATTAATTGAAACTAAAGAAGTTAGTTTGGAGCCATGAATGACTCGACAACCACCACATTGTTATCAGCTACATTTAAAGCAAATTTAGCAAGACCATCAGCTTGGATATTCCTCTCGAGGGATCCAAGAAAAGAAACAAATTCGAAGAAGATGCAAGTGAGAGGATGTCTGCAACTACTCCATACAGCTCGGTATGTTGCTTCGGAATTTATTGACTTGATTAAGTGGCTCGAATCAGATTCAAAGACCACAATCTTTATCTCCTCAACAACGCTCTGTTTGACAGCCTCCAAAGCGCAAGGCCTTCGCCATGAGTGCTGAAGTCACAAATGAAACACGCTTATGGAACGGACGCTGTGATGAGGGCGAGAAAGACCCATCCCAGTCCGCCGATGTTCCACCGAAACCCATGCTGCATCTGATCTGATCACCGTGCATTCAGCGGCCATTGCGTCTGTGGCGGAGGTCTCTGCAGCTTTGGGGCAGAGTCCGTGCTCTGTTTTGTTTCCCATTCTCGAGCTAACTTTATCGCCAGGGATAGAGTATCTTCGGTGAAGCGGATGATCCTTCAAAACAAACTTGTTCCTGGCCTTCCAAAGGTTCCATAGAATCCAAGGAGCCAGCGCCTTACAGGTTATTCGATTCGGTGGCAAGCACATTTTAGAAGCGAGATCAGGCCACGAGTTCACTAATTCTATCAATCCGCTAATTTCCACTTCAGAGATGAAAGGGCTAGTCGCCAAACCTGCCTAGCATACTGACAGTGGAAGAAAAGATGAGTAATAGATTCAGCAGCTCCACACCTTTTGCATTTAGGGTCGATCGGGATGTGTCGATCATTGAGTCTCTCCCCACCGAAGAGCCTTTAGAGCTTCCAAACAAAAGTCTTGATCTTGAGGTGCAGTCAAGTGACCAGACATTTTTCTCGGTTAAAATCTCGTCCAAAGAGGCCGGGTACTACCACCTCCTCTCTGTTTACTTCAGAATAGTAGCCAGACTTGGTAGAATATTCCCCATTCTTGGTACCTAGCCAGGTTAACTTATCCGGAGCCCCGGTTTTACTTGGTTTAATACATTGGATTTTCGGCATAGTCGGGGGCCAGAGAAGAAGTTTTGCGAATCCCACTCATGTGTGTTCTGCATCATTAAATCCGAGACCTTGAGGTTGAGGAGATGCTCGCTCGGTGGACCCATTGGTTGCTCTTGCATCGTGGTGCTCAGCCACGGGTCATGCCAGACTAGGATAGATTTTCCATCTCCAACCAGCCAGCCTAGATTCTTCACAAGTAGATCACGACCTAGAAGGGCCTTCGCCAACCGTGAGACATATTCGTAGGTCCTGTCGTGGAGGATGGTTGAGTCGAGCTGTACTTGCCCAAGAGAACTCGCCGAGTAAACAACCTGGGTTTTGGAGAAGTCTCCATCCAGTCTTAGCAAGTAAAGCAATGTTGAAAGTTTGGAAATCCCTCACACCTAACCCACCTATGGCTTTTGGCTTAGCCATTGAAGTCCAAGATACCCATGCCATTTTCCTCTCGTTTTCATTGTTGTCCCACCAGAACCGGGTTACAACGGATTGGATCCTCTTGCACAAGGAGACAGGGAGTGCAAAATAGGACATAGAGTAGGAGGGAACAGCCGATAGAGCGCTCGTATCATGATCAACTTTCCAGCAGAAGAGAGAAGCCTGGTTGACCAGCCGTGTGCCTTCTGCTTGATTTTATCGACAATAGATGCGAACATATCCCGCCTTCGTCGGCCGAAGTGCTCGGGGAGACCTAAGTACTTCCCCGTACCTCCCTCTTTCTGAATCTGCAGCTCCTCTTTCACCATATTTTTCACTGCTGGAGGGGTTCTTCCAGAGAAGGTAATTGCCGATTTCTCCTTGCTTATAAACTGTCCCGAGGCTTCTTCGTATTTGCGCAAAATATCTCGCAGTGCCGCACAGTTTCCTCTATTAGAATCGAGGAAGAACATGGTATCATCCGCAAAAAGGAGGTGGTTTACCCGAGGGCAACCCCTCGCCACCCGTAGCCCTTGGAGAGAGCCATCTTCTTGCGCCCTGTTACATAATCCCGAGAGCACCTCGCTACACATGATGAATATGTAGGGAGAGAGAGGGTCTCCTTGACGATTCCTCGCTTTCGGTACTACCTTCCCTCTAGGCAAGCCGTTAATGAGGAAGGAGTATGTAACTGACGAGATACATTGCATAATGCAATCGACCAGGTTTTGGTGGAAACCCAACCGCAACAAGACCAGTGAGATAAAATCCCACTCAAGACGGTCATACGCTTTACTCATGTCCGTCTTGACCGCCATTGCACATCTCTGCTCCGCTTGCGATGTCTTAAGATAATGTAAAACCTCATGAGTGATTAAGACATTATCTCCTATCGCTCTGCCTGGTACAAACGCCGATTGGTTCTCCGAGATGAGCTTTTCCAGCAGTGGCTGAATGCGTCTCGTGATGAGCTTGGAATAAATTTTGTAGTAGACGTTGCATAAGGCTATGGGCCGGTAGTCGGAAACCTTCTACGGGTTCTTGATTTTGGGGATAAGACGGATATAGGTGTCGTTGATGTTTTCTGGTAGCTCCTGCCCATTAAAGAAGCCCTGAACCTCGAGTACAATGTCTGGCCCGATATGCTCCCAATGGGTGTGGAAAAACCCCGCTGAGAACCCATCTGGTCCCGGAGCCTTCTCAGCATTGATCGAGAATGCGGCTTCCCGGATTTCTGCCGCCGATGGTACTGATGTGAGTAATACATTCTCCTCTTCCGAGACTAGTGGTTTCAAGGCTTGGCGCACTGTTTCACTCCTTTCCCCCGGGCTGGTGGTGAAGAGTTTTTCAAAGTAAGCATCAATCACCCGCACAATCTCGCTTCCTTATGCACCATGCAACCATCTTCGTCCTCAATGACTGAGAACGCATTAGCACGTTTCCTGGACTTGGTTATAGCATGAAAATAACCCGTATTCCGGTCTCCAAGTTTAAGCCAGAGGAGCCGGCTCCTCTGTCTCCAATACTCCTCTTCAGCGAGATATGCGGCATTGAGTTTATCAGCTATGTCCTGAATCAGGACTTTATCGTTTGCCGGACTTGCGAGGGCGACACCCAGCTCCCGCTTCTTCTGCTCTATGATCTTTTGACTGTTCCGTTGTTGTGTTTTGTTCCAAGCCGAGATTAGCCTCTTGTAGAAGCAAGCTTCTCACTAACCGAACTGGCAGGAGCCCTCGCCACGAATCAGTAATTAGTTTTTGCTTCTTCGCTTTTGCATAACCGCTTCATCATATCGAAAAATCCCCGTCTTCTACGGGCTCCATTGTCGAAGAAAGCTAATAGAGGTGTGTGATCAGAGCTCAAATCTGCCTCCAAATATTGGCAACGAGCAGAGGGAAAACTCTCAGCCCATAACGTATTTGATGCAGCTCTGTCTAGTCTACAACGGACTAGGTGATTGCCTCGGACACCTCGCCAGGAAAGTGGGTCTCCTGAGTGCTGGAGGTCAAACAGGTCTCCCTCAGAAAAAGGTGCGGAGGTCGAAAAGATCCTTCGGCGGTCCGGTCCTCCCTCCTTTTCCACACTGCTTTCGATAAATCGTTAAAATCGCCGAGAAATAAACCATGCTTCCTCTCTCATCAGCGATTTGGACACCAGTTGATCCCACAACATATTTCTTTGGTTTCTGTCCGTGCTACCATGCACAAAAGAGGAATAAAACTTCTTTCCTTCAAACTCAATGAAAGTCTCAATTACATGGGCATTTGATTCAACAACTTGAAGGTTCAGTCCCTCTTTCCAAAATAAAGCAAGTCCCCCCGCCCCATGACCCGTAGGGGAAACCAAGTGGTGATGATCATATCGAAGATGTTCCAGCTTTTTAAGCACCACACTATCGGGATTTTTAGATTCCATGAGAAAGATGATATCCGGGTCAAACTTGCGTGATATCTCCTTCAATCTACGAACTGTCCGGGGATTCCCCAACCCCTGACAGTTCCAGCTCAGTACTGCTAAGGAACGGGGTTGGATGGAGCCCGAAAATCCATCCTTCTTCTCGCTGCCGGTGGAATCATGCTTGCTATCGGCAGATTCTCCGAAGACGTCGGGGTGCTCTGTGTGTGAGAAGATCGAGGGGTTCCTCTTCTGTGCCGGCTTGTCTTTGATACCTTTCTCACTTTTACTGTCTCGGCACCAGATTTCTTCTTCCCTGTGGGAGGCTTATCTTGTGGTGCCTTTCTCTTACGAGAGGTAGTGATGGGGGCCTGTTCCGTATTTGTCTGTGCTCTCTGGATCCCCGGAGGTCTACCAGGTTTCCTCTTCACCACTAGGGGATTTGCAGGAGGTTCAGAGGGACCTTCCTCATCATGTAGTATCAACGGGCCCAGTCGAGCGATAGCTGGGAGCCTACCTTTCTCTGCATCCTTCTCGGCTGAATCCCCATATAGGGAACCCAATCTCGTAGCAGCTGGCGAACGATCACGAGAAGAGGTTCTCGCCGATAAAGGTCCCAATCTCTCCGAAACCGGAATGCGTTCCTGCGTGCCTTCTTGGGGTGAAGGGTTCTCATTGATAGGTCCAAGTCTTGCCGAAACAGGGGTGCGCTCTTGGCGACGCTCTTGAGAGTTGTGCTCCCCTACTTCTAACTCCAGCGGGTTAGTTTCGTTATACTCACGAGCAATAGATGATCTCACCATACGAACAGCATTCCTCTCAAGGATCCCATTCGCTTCCGGCAGCCGGAGTCTCTCTTTTCGGCGGCTTTCGATGGATCAATACAGCTTGTGTACTGTATCATTGTTTCCTTGATGGCCGAGGGCTGAGTCAAACGCCGTTTGGATATTCGAGTTACACTTCGGAGGATCCCCCTGCGACGGTAACTTTTGTTTCGAGGTCGAAGATATCTCCCGTGGAGAGGACCTATGTTGGCTCGGTGTTCTCATATCCTCATCCCTGTCTCTATAAGTGAGCTCATGTCTCTTCTCTGGGAGGTATCCAGGTGGGAATCCCCACGAAAACTTTCATTTCCCGTCTAGAGCTTTCTTTTGATGGATCTCGGTGGAACTCTCTTGGATGCCACTCCGCCTTTGAGAAGAAAGCCCTTTCGGCGGTTGGCATACTGGGAGTTACGATGCCGAAGGTACATAGGAGTGGTTTCGAGAGATGAGATCCATACCCATTTTGTGGACGTCGAATAGAGTTCTCCCGCCTATGAGATGGCTCCTCCTTGTAGTGTGTCTTAGAGTTATTGTCCATAATTCTCCTAGACGGTTCCGCAGGTGCGATGTCTTGGTTCCTCTGTATTCTCTTGAGCAGCCAGGGCTTTCTTTTGGTGTTTCGCTTCCAGACACTCTCTGGCCTCATGGTCAGCTTGAGACAAAGGAGCAGTGTTTCTCCAGTCTCTCATAGACAAAACTTCGCAGCAACTTCATCGCCATTTGAGTACTCAATGACCGATTTCTTAATGAGTGGTAGCCTCCCATTTACATGAACTCTCATGCGGATTGAGGTGGAAGTAATCTCGAAGTTTCAAAGGTTCCAATGTCTTCCTAAAGTTTTATAGTCTCCTCCTTCCACAAGTGAATCGAATTCCTTGGACTTTAATCCAAAACGGGATCATGGAGGGAATTCGGTGAGACAGTCGGTTCCCACCTCGGAGAATGATCATCCATCTGGCGTAATGGTAGGGTTGTTTCTCCAAAACCGTAGGAGGTCTGATTCAAGCTCAAACTGGAATTGAAACATCCCAAGCCCCGTGTCGAGCCCACCGGTGGTATATCCGCTTTCCGGTGGTCGGTAAAGAATGGTATGAGTGACCAAACTTTCTGTGCGGATGGGTTGGTTACCCTCCCTATAATCGTGAGTGAGTGTTTCTCTTTAATGGGGAGATATCTGGTTCTTCAACCCGAACTCTAGCCTTGCGGGGAGCGGTAGATGTTCCGAACCACCTTCTTCCCCTTTTCGCCGAAGAGAGTCTTCTGCATCTTGGTAGAAGTTGAAACCAATTGCAAGCTTAGTGAAGAAACAGAGTAAGCGTGAAGGAGGCAATCGCCGTAATATTCTAAGAGTCGCGACAATAAAACCGTGGAGGAAGAGAGTCAAATTTCAATCGGATTATTTCTCTATTGCAAGATATTTGAGAAGATAAGCTCCAGTAACCACTGGATAAAGGAGAGTCCCCGAAGAGAATTAGGTGAGGGAGCTCGGATGTCTTCCATGGCCAAAACTCGCCTAAGACCCGTCAGTAAGAGTTCCATCTTCATCGAGCTTGATTCCGGTGAGAAAGCACGGCGGAGACGGTCCCTCCGACCCGGGTCGGGGGAAGAACCCGGCGGGTTAAAGTCAGAGGCGGGAGACGGACCACCAGATAATACCAGAAGAGGGAATAATTTGAAAAAGGAATCAGAAAAGCAGGGCAAGAAGGTTCTAAACAGGAAAGAAACCTCCGGATAAGACTGTGGTACCCATGAGCTTAGGAGTCAAAGACCATTCTCGACAAAAGTGTCTGGGAGCTTTCCTATGGTCAGCTTCTGTACGTTGTGGTAAGTATAATGGTTTTACTGATTCTGCCGACCAACTCTTTTTTATCTTTTAATATTATTTAAAGATTAAATGCCCAAGGCCCTAAACTCAGCTGTATTCAATTGACATAGTGCTAGTTTATTGAAAGCAAAAGCCACCTGCTAAACAAAAAAAAAGTGTAAATGCAATATAATTTCCATTCAAATGATTTTTCTTTTATTGGTATTAATACAGAAAATCAAGCTGCCACCACAAAAAAAAGAAATAAATAATAGTATGTGACTCAAGAATGCATGTCGTTTTCAATATAAAAAGGCAATTAGATTTGCTTTTTCAATTTCTCAAAACAGGCAAGCTCTACTCTCATCTCTACAAAACCAAAACCCATCTCGTTAAGCAAAAGCTCCCTCCTTTTCTCCACTCACAACTCTTTTTCAAAGTTACAAAACCTTTTTCTTTCTGCTATTTAACCAAACATCATTAGACATTCTCAAAATTTCCTTCAATTAAACACATATAGTCCTCACATCACCAAGAAACTCAAAAGACAAATGGTTTAAGAGTTTCTTCCTTCATATTCCTACTTCTTCAGCCATCTTGACATAGAAAACCATGTCCAATCTTCCTACAACGCCTCAATCACTACCACCCGAAACCCCTCCATGGGATACTCCATCATCCAAATGGTTCAGTCCAATCAGCACACCATGGAGAACAACACCAAGAAGCAGACAATCAACTCCAACTCCAACAACACCAATAGCTCTTACCGAAGTGATTGTCTCCAAATCACCTTTGTCTCAGAAGAGCCCTGCAACACCTTCACATGATGGTATCGAATCAGAGCCTTTAAACGATACGATGGTTCCCTTGCGGCTTAGAACTACCCGGACGAATCCATGGATATGGTGTGGTGCGGCTTTATGTTTTCTCTTCAGCGTACTTCTAATAATATTTGGTATTGCTACTTTGGTTCTCTTTCTCGCCCTCAGACCGAGAACCCCTGTTTTCGACATCTCCAATGCAAAGCTCAACACAATCTACTTCGAGTCGCCAGTGTATTTCAACGGTGATATGCTGTTGCTGCTGAATTTCACCAACCCAAACAAGAAACTAGCTGTGAGGTTTGATCATCTTTCCGTGGAGCTGTGGTTCTCCGACAAAAAGATCGCCACACAAGGTGTCGTGCCATTTAAGCAAGGAAACGGGAAGACTAGGCTAGAACCGATTCGGCTGATCTCAAATCTGGTCTTTCTGCCAGTAAATCACTTAGTGGAGCTGAAAAGACAGCTGATGACTAACCAGATCAACTACGAAATCAGAAGTCTATTCAGAGTGAGAGCTGTTCTTGGGATCATTCATTATTCTTATTGGCTGCATGGGAGTTGCCAGCTTCAGTTGGCCAGTCCACCAACCGGTGGCTTGATATCTCGAAACTGCACTACAAAAAAATGGTGAAGAACACAGGTTATCTTCAAGGTTTCTAGCTTTACATGTGTTCTTCAAGCATATATCTCTCTCTTTTGCCCCCTCACAAGATGTAAAAACGAATCAAGATTCAATATATGCAGGAACCGAGATCTGAGTCTGTTATATATTGTAAAGACAGATCTAGTCTTATCAAATGAATCAAAGGGATGTTTATTTTGTACGGCTACAGATTATAATCCCTTAGTCGTAGTTTGCTTCAAGACTACGGAAATATGATTCCATATTTGATAAACAAGACACAATCTCAAAAGAAGAAAAGAGCAAAGTCCCAAGAGCAAGAGAGGGATCAAAGAGTAGATTCATGTAGGTTCCTTTTACTAATTTGCTTTAAGTAATCAAAAGTATCTCAACCAAAGAAAAAGAAAGCACACTCATCTCCTAACGCCAGCCGAATGGAGTTTTTAATTCAAAATCCCAACTTAATCAGTAATCTTTTTTTTCCACGAAACTTCAGCAATTAGATACAACAGTAGGCAGCGTACGTGGGCAGAAGGAAAAGTTGTACAAGAATTGATTGGTAACGGGAAAGCTAGCTTAATTAGCCAAGACAGACATGTAAAGTTGATTGTATGATAAAAGTCTCAGCGAAAACTCGAGACAAAAGCAAAAGAAAAAGCACCAAAATTGGAGATTTTGAAGAACATGAAATGTCAGGTGATAGACTTAAACAGGGATCAACGGTGACTCTCTCATATTTTTAATTTTGTGTCAGAAAATAAAATATAAACCAAATTCTTACTCTGTCTGAAATCTAGCGTATTAATTCACACTCTCCCATGTGTATGATTCTGGCTTAGCCACATGAAGAAACAGTCTTGAATATCCTATCAATAAGGCACTCTACAATTTAGACTTGAACGATTCAAAACCTAAAGGCATCCCCCAATTCAAAGAAACCATACACGAAAACCTTTAACTAAACGAACCAATCAGTCAAGTACACCATTCAATGCTCAACGTAGTTCCTGAAGACTTCATCTAACAACCACATATACTTTGAACTAATCTCTCAGTAAATTGCTAGCAAAATGGAAAACTGAGAGCTGTACAAGGTTTACACCAGATACCAAGCGAACATGACTTCATCATAATATCAGAGAAACAAAAAAAAAAACAAAAGCATGCCTAGTTCAAACCTCAGGCTGGAGTCTTTTCCTTTGATAGAGAGAGAGAGAGAGAGCATGCAATCAATCCACTCTGAAGCTCCTATTGCAACATGTCATCTATCAACAAACTGTTGCCTTGTAAAGAAAGCATCCGAAACAACCCGCACGTCGAGATGTATTTCCATATCATCACCACCAACCCCTAAACAGCAGCTACTGCTTTGATTACGTTCCTCGTCTAGAAAAGCAGTAAACCCCATACCTGAGAAACGCATCCCTTCTAATTAATATGCCCTCGATTTCAACTGAGCATCAAGCTCGGCGTAGAACAGCATCTTCAATGAATTGGAGATTGTTAAAATTCGATTGAGATGATGAAGAAGCCGATTCAGGAAGGTGTTGATGGTGAGAGAGCTTCCAAGCGAGCATCGCCGCGAGATCAAACGAAGCCATGAAGCGTAGCAACTTCGTGAACCGGTTTAAACCGATATGAGACTGGAAACAATTCTAGCAATTAAACCGGATTTGTTGAGGTGGCCCAATCAGATTTAGAGAGCGGACCAAAGATTTCAAATCAACCAGTGTGAGTGATGGGGGTTGATTATGATACTTTATAAAGTATAAGGGTTCTTTATCACAAATAAAATAATTTAACGTTCGTCTTCGTTTCTCCTCCGCTCCATTAGTACTGTAGTAGTAGTAGTATTAAATAAATACACTGAATCAATCAATCTGCTCCGAATCCAAGCTTTATTGTTTTCACCGATATTTTCATTAAAAAAAAATTAGGTCAATTGTTTAATCAGAAATTAAGTTCTGTCCCTCTCCTTCCTTTTTCTGTCTAGATTTATTCCAGATCAAGTATACTTCATTCCTTTTTTTTTTTTTTTTTTAACTCTTGACGTTTGCAGAGATCCTTTCAGATTCGTGTTGAATCTGGTAAACATCGAATCTCTGTTTTCAAAATCTGAATCTGAATTTTCTTCTTTTACCTTTTCAATTTTCCACATGCGATTATTGGTTTTACTGGGTTTATGTAATCTGGGCAGTTTTGCATGGGCTGATCTATGATGAACTTCGCAGCTAATGATAGTCAGTTCTTGATTCTTAGATTCACAAAGAGTAATAAGAACACTGAGTTAATTTCGTATTAAGACTGTGTTTTATTAGATCTATATTTTGTGTAATGAAGTTTAGACTTATGTGAGCAAATTTAGTACAAGGGTTTTGAATAAGTCCTTGATTCAGATTTTAAGCGAATACGATTTGGTGGTCTTACATTAGTTTCTTGTCCTAGGTTGACAAACACGAGATGGGTTCTACTTCTAAGTCGGTTGTTGACATGATCGAAGCTTCTTCCAAGGTTCATTACTCTGGTTTCCACATGAACGGTCACATCAATGGAGTGGAACCAATTGCATTACAGGGAACCACTTCTCCTGCATCACCAGACATTCAAAGGCAGCCTTTTGTGATTGGTCCGTTCTGCTTTTTTCTTAGGAAAACAGATATTCATTTGAAGTCTTGATTTTTAGAGATGTTTATTGTTCGAGTTTTTGTGGTTGGCTAGGTGTTGCTGGAGGCGCAGCATCAGGAAAGACATCTGTTTGTGATATGATCATTCAGCAGTTGCATGATCAGCGTGTTGTTCTTGTTAACCAGGTACTAACTTGTTGCTTTCCCTGATATACACTATCATAGATGCTATGTTTTCGGAATGTATAATAAATTCTCCAAGTAATTTAGGGACTTGAAAGCAGGATAACTAGCTAGTAACCCTATAAGCCCATGCAGAGTCTAAGTAGAATGTTTGTATAAACGTCGCTATGAGCGTATCAATATTGTTCTAGAATGCTTTTTCCATCATGATATCCCACAAATTGCTCCACTAAATATTAAGCTATGAATGTTTTGGCAGGACTCGTTCTACCACAGTTTGACTGAAGAAGAACTTGCTAGAGTTCATGAATACAACTTTGACCATCCAGGTGAGAATATCTATGGGGATGTGGCTAATTTTCTATAATGTATTAATGCCAAGAGGTATACTCTCACTAGAGCATATACTTTTCTATTTCTTCATTGGATAAGAAAGCCACTAACAAACACATTGTTTAGTTACAGACGGTTTCGTGATTGCTTTCTCTTTTATGTAGTCCTGTCTTCACATCCTCATGTAGTTTTTGTGATCTTGATTTTAATATTTTGTTGTTGTCTTCCTGTAGACGCATTTGACACGGACCATTTGTTGTCTTGTATGGAGAAACTGAGGCAAGGACAAGCGGTGGATATTCCAAAATACGACTTCAAAACTTACAAAAGCAGCGTTTCAAGAAGGGTACCATTTTCTTTCTCATTCTTGCATTATGGCACAGAACTTAAAGGCTCCAAACCGTCTTGTAATATAAGAACTACTTGAGAAGCTCATCTTGTAATGATAGTACTATCCTAAATGTCATCACTCATCACTAGATATATATTATGTCTTATGTTTTGTTAAAGATGCTTTGAATTTGGAAAATGATCTGGCAGGTAAACCCTTCGGATGTTATATTACTTGAAGGGATACTTCTATTCCATGATCCACGAGTCCGAGGGTTGATGAACATGAAGATCTTTGTGGATACAGGTCAATCTTTCATATCACCTCTTCTCTGGATATAGTTGTGAAATCTAGCATTACGCAATTTCACATTTTCTTTTTATCTATGCAGATGCTGATGTACGCTTGGCAAGAAGGATAAAACGAGATACTTCTCAAAATGATAGAGATATTGGCACAGTACTCGATCAGGTCAGCCCATGAATCTCTTTATCAACCGCCTTAGATTTCGCGCACATGGCTGTATCTGAAGTAAACCATTTTGGGTGCAGTACTCAAAGTTTGTGAAGCCTGCTTTTGATGACTTCATTCTTCCAACGAAGAAGTATGCAGATATCATAATTCCTCGTGGTGGGGATAATCACGTAGCTATTGACTTGATCGTGCAACATATCTGCACCAAGCTAGGCCAGCATGATCTCTGTAAAATATACCCTAATCTATATGTGATACAATCAACATTTCAGGTGAGAATTATATAGCAGTTCATTTTAACACTAGTTACGGTTACAGTCACGCCTTTTAGCTACCAATAGAACTTATTTTGGTCTTTCTCTTTCAGATACGAGGGATGCACACCCTTATTCGTGATTCCCAGACAACCAAACATGATTTTGTCTTTTATTCTGATCGATTGATTCGGCTGGTAGGACTAAATTCTCACGAACAGTTGATGGAGTTCTTCCTTATACATGTCTCGTTTCCGTCATCTGATTTAGTGTATGCTCTGTGTAGGTTGTAGAGCATGGTCTTGGACATCTACCGTTTACTGAAATGCAGGTCATCACTCCAACCGGTAAGCATGCTTTTGTCAATTCATTCAGTGAATTTACCAGCATTATTGGAGATGTATAAGGGTTATATATTCCAGAACTAAGAGATATATTGGGTACCTTGTATCAGGCTCTGTATATTCTGGTGTGGATTTCTGTAAACGGTTATGTGGTGTCTCGGTGATTAGGAGGTATTTGCTTCTACTAACTTAAGTCAATTCAAGAGAAACTATCACATACTTTACCTGTTCAGCTCTCATATCTACTTTACGGTTTAATACGAGAAAACCATAGTGGTGAGAGCATGGAGAATGCGTTGCGAGCATGTTGCAAAGGTATCAAAATAGGGAAGATCCTAATTCACAGGGAAGGCGACAACGGACAACAGGTAATGAGCAACTATGTATATCCCAGTTTTGTAGATCTTATGTTTAGATCTCTAATAGCACTTTCCCGCAGCTTGTTTATGAGAAACTGCCTAATGATATCTCGGAAAGGCATGTACTCTTGTTGGATCCTATCCTCGGCACAGGTTCCTTAACCCTTCTATTTTGGTTTCCACCTAAAACTACTTTGCCTTCTAGGTTTAGTGGTAAATAACTCAGTTTTGTAACTTGCATTTTTCTTTCAGGAAACTCAGCAGTTCAAGCTATCAATCTTCTTATAAGCAAAGGTGTACCAGAGGGAAACATCATATTTCTAAACCTTATAAGCGTAAGAAATTGAGCGTGGCCCTTAACATATCTTTTCTACTCCCTCATTCTCCCCTAAAGATTCTTTATTTTGTGTTTAACCAGGCGCCTCAAGGTGTTCATGTGGTGTGCAAGAAGTTTCCAAGATTAAAGATAGTAACATCAGAGATTGAAAACGGGCTAAACGAAGAGTTCCGTGTCATTCCTGGTATGGGTGAATTTGGAGACCGATATTTCGGTACCGACGATGATTAGAAGATCGGTGATATACTTCAAGATCTTATAGATCTTCTTGTTTCCCCCATATAAAGGACCCTTCAAGCTCTGGCAACAATTTTGATTTACTTCAAGAATACCCCCAGTGACTGGGGTTTGATTGATCGAACTCAGAACTTGGAACTCATGTATCTTATATTTATGTATCCTTAAAACTCTTGATAAAAAAAAACTTCATATCCTTTTAATACATGTTTTGAGTTTATTGCATGTATATGCAACTCCAAGAACCAAAGTGCAGCTAAATTGTGAACTGAGAAGTACAGATGGATAAAAGCAGGTTTGTCATTGGTGTCAGTAACTCAAAAACTAGAGCTGCTTAATCTAATTATCCATCCTCGGTCACAGCTGTTAGAGTCCATCACTTGCATTTGTGTGTGTCCTAAAGGCTGCCTGATTTGCACGTAGAGCATTTTCATGCAACTAAATTCAAGAATTGCATTAGAAGCAGATTATGCGTCTCATTGAGGCCTAGTTTCTTAGTGTTTGCGTTTCCTTTTACTTGCCTTTTGAAATTTATAAATGATGCTTTGGAATACTTGATAACATGTAAATATAAAAGTTGGTTTTGTTGCATGGAGCTCAGAGTTATAAGACTTTGTATATGTTAGCTAGAGGCTATGAAGGATGGATTTTGGACCTGTTATCTCCCGCCATAACATAACGGTCGGGACTAAAAAATTCGGTAAGACTTCCCGGAAGGGACCCCACAATCGGTATTGCCTCATGCGAGCTCAATCTAGCAAAATTGTATCATACGGTTAAAGACAAACCACAGAAATTTTGGAGAAACACATTGAATCTAATTGGCGCATGAACTGAAGTGGTAAAAAACGTGAGATGATGATGTAATGTTATAATACGGTTAGATACTTGAATCCAAATCGAAGAGACACATGAACTGGTGAAATCATGATGAGATGATGTAATGTTTTAAGTTGGTATGTCATATTACATACATCGAATCGAAACATGAAGTGGTTCCCGTACTTTCCGGATAATCATCATTAGCTTTTGGTTCCTTTTGTCGGCTAACCCTTTCTGATAAGAGTCATATCTTATACATAGTTATAATTATAATTTAGTGTAGTAAAATGAATACTTTCATTAGTTTACAAACAACGCAACTGTACTTGAAATTTGCTCACTAGTGGTTGTTTTGGTATTCTTTGGTCGTTGTTCCGAAGATACTTAATATAACTATTAATAATATCATATACAAGAAGACACAAGACGTAAATAATTTATAAGTCGAAATAAACTTTATTTTTTTTTTTTGGAAAATATAAAAAAAAAACTTTATTTGTAGGTTATGTTCTTTGCAATGTAATGCTCGTCGGTTCTGAAATTTTAATGCGGAGTAGTTTAAGATTTTTTTGTTATTCACTATCAAAATCTTGAACTTTAAGACACGCGTGACAATACACAAACAAAGAGAAGCAACACACATAAAAACTGCACCTGTCGTTCTTATACTTTTTTTTTTTTTTATACTTGGTTTAAGCATGTGGAGTATTATTATTGTGTGCACACAAAGTTCTTTCGTTTTGCTCTATCTTCAATCTTCTACTATATTACAAAAACAATACTAGTTGTGTATAAAATATTATTCGTAGATGATAAAAATGGTGATTTGTTGGCTGGAAAGTCATTGTTTTCAGACAACACATGATCATGTGATGGGGTGGCGCGTGGGTCCACGTGATCCCATGTCGAAAGCCTCTCTTCTCAGTTTCACAAGATCAGCAAACATCCAAAACTTTAAACAAATTATATAATTGAATAGATTTTTTATAAAAAGAAACACGAATCTTTCCTCCGTATGTAACTCCAAACACTACCTGCCATTTCCCCAAAAATTATATCTTAAATTTTTCAAAATATTCAAAATATACATTATTGATATAAATAATAGCTTCACATTTCCTTTTAGATAACAGTTTAAGTGTGGATTGATATACAGACTAATTTGATAAAAAAAGATATTCAAACTAATAATAGGCATTATTCATAAGCACATGCATACGATTTTAAATTGGCAATTATCATGTAAACTGGATTAAATACGGATAGTTCTCTTTATATGGATTTTTGTTATCGGAATTATGATGGCTCATGCTAAAGATTTGGATTTTTGGTTTAGCATTTAAGCTTTTGTTCGAGAAAATTAATCAAAATATGTTTGTTCTCATTATGATTGTTTATTTATATTACTCTGAAATTAAGGAAAGAGTAACAAATCACTGACAACAAATATTCACACACCCTTTCAATTTTATAAATGTCGTCACACTAATTGAAGTTCTATACGGTTTCTATACGGATTCATCCGAAAACGCAAACGAACAATTAGATGAACCTCGAGGAGTGACGAACTTCTCCGGCGGTAACGGCTGCGGCTGCCATTTTTCGCCTTTCATCATATCGTTTTCCGATCGTCCGACGTCAAGCTGCCTAATCTCTTTAAGCATCGCCACAATATCTTTCATCATAGGCCTATCAGCTGCCTTGTTGGTCACGCAAAGGAATGCGACCGCCAACGTTTGGAGCATCTCATGCATTATTGGATCGGCTCGTCCACGGAGCCTGGGGTCGAGGATTTCACCTGGAGCCTTTTTCTTGGCTAGATGATCTCTCACCCATTGAACCAAATGTGCACCTCCTGGTAGATCTGGATCCAATGGATGCTTTCCGGTTAACACCTCTAATAGTACCACTCCGAAACTATACACATCGCTCTTCTCGGTTATACGTTGCATGGACGCATGTTCTGTTAAATAAAAAGATCGTTAAAAGTTTATGAATTTGACAATATTATCGTAAAAATTATTATGAGCGTTTATGAATTTACCTGGAGCCATGTAACCATAAGATCCAGCTAACGGAGGCCGGTTACTTGATTTTGATGAATCTATATCAGTGTTTCCTTCACAAGAGACGGGTTTAGCTAAACCGAAATCGGCTAAGAACGGTTCGAACCGGGAACCTAATAAAACATTCATGGCTTTAACGTCGCCGTGTAGAATCGGAGGGAGACAATCATGGTGGAGATAAGCAAGCGCATGTGCAACGCCTAAAACGACATCGTATCTAGCTTCCCAATCAGCTCCTCCTCTTCCTTTACCGGCGCCGTGAAGCAGAGAGCTTAAACTTCCGTTAGGGAGATAATCGTAGAACAAGAGCTTCAGATTCTTATTCGAACACCAACCCAAGAGACGTATTATGTTCCGATGTCGGATCGATCCGAGAGTGTTGATCTCCGAGTTAAACGCCCCGGTCTCTTCCTTCGACCACATCTTCTTCACGGCTAGAGTTTCTCCCGACGGGATCGTTACTCTGTAAACCACGCCGGAGCTTCCGGTTCCGATCACGTTAGCCGAAGTCAAGTTCTTTACGATGTCGTCGATGGAGAAGTCAAGTTTCTGATACAGAGTCACTTCCCACGTGTCTAACTCCTCGTGTTTTCCGGCGACTCGCTGCGCTTTGACGAGAGTGTAAACCGCCATGAGAACGAGGACGACGCTTGCCGCGACGAGGATCGACATGGCTAGTTTCACGGCGGAGCGGTGTCGGGTCTGGGTCTCGTTATCGGGTCGGGTCGAGATGAAGAGTCCTCTGTTCGATTCGAGAACAGAGAGCGGGAGTTTCCGGAAAAACAGAGTGTTTGGTAGCTCGCCGGAGAATTCGTTGAAGGAGATGTTGAGCGAGACGAGGTTCTGAAGACCCGCCAAGACGTCTAGGTTTCCGGCGAGCTTGTTGTGGGAGATGTCGAGGGTTCCGAGATTGACAAGGCTCGAGAACCGCGACGGGATCTCTCCGGCGAAGGAGTTGCAGCTCAGGTTCAGAGATATCGCGAGGGACGGGATACGGCCTAGCTCGTCTGGGATTTCTCCGGTGAAGCCGTTGTCGCCGAGGTTGAGAAGCTGGAGGCTCCGGCAAGAAGAGATCTTTCTGGGGATCTCGCCGGAGAGACGATTCTTCGCGAGATTGAGTTTTGTGAGTTCGGTTAACGAACCGATACCGGATGGCAGAGAACCGGTTAGCGAGTTATCGGAGAAGTCGATGAATTGCAGACTCTTCGGAAGCGTACCGGGTAACGAACCGGTTAAACCGTTGGAATGAAGGTCGAGAAACTCAAGGCTCTCGCAACCGGAGATAGCCGGTGGAATGTTTCCGAGGAGGCGATTCTCGCTTATATCGATAAAGTTTAAGTTTTTTAGATTCCCAATCTCCGATGGAATATTCCCCGCGAGTCTGTTTCCGTTGAGCCGTAGCCGGTAGAGATTCGTGCAGTTCCCAATATCTGGTGGTATGAATCCAGACAAGTTGTTAGAGAGGAGAAGAAGCTTCGTGAGGTTACGCAGCTGGAAGACTCCGTTGGGAATCGAACCGGAGAGAGCGTTGTAAGAGAGATCGATCGCTTGAAGCTCTTCGCATTGAGAAAGACTCTCCGGTATCTTTCCGGTTAACTGGTTCGACCAAGCGAAGAACATGGTTAAGCTTGTTAATTTGAACGGCGGAATCTCCCCGGAGATTTGGTTGTTGTCGATCTCTAAATGCGTCAGCTTCGTGCAGTTCGCTAGCTCTTCCGGGATCGTACCGGAAAGCTGGTTAACGCTGAGCTGAAGCTCCTGGAGATTGGGGAGGTTACCGAAGCTTCTCGGGATGTTTCCGGTGAGGAGGTTTTCTGATAAATCGATGAGGAAAAGGTCCGGGCAGTTCCCTAGCTCCGCCGGGATTTTTCCGACGAGGTTGTTCTGCCATAAGAGAAGACTCTGAAGCTTCTTGAGACCACCCAGTGTTGTCGGAATCGAACCGGAGATCGAGTTTTGGTACAAGTATAGGTTTTGAAGCTCCGTGCAGTTTCCAATCTCATCTGGAATCGGACCAGACAAGAGTGACGTGTACAGAGCTATTGTCTGAACGCGTTTCAGGTTTCCGATCGACGCCGGAAGTTTACCGGAGAGACTTGTCTCGGCGAGACCTAACGTCACGAGGCTCTCGCAGTTACCAATCTCCCACGGAAGCTCTCCTCTTAGATTCTTGTTCCCACCCGCACGGAAGGTTTCAAGATTCTTGAGCTCTCCGATACTCTTTGGAATCTCTCCGGCGAGTTTGTTGTCGAAGAGAGTGAGCTCGACGAGGTTAGTGAGGTTCCCTAGCTCCGAAGGGATCGCACCTTCGAGATTGTTGGTGTTGAGAGACAGAGTCTTGAGTTTCTTGAGCTTGAAGATATCGACAGGGATTTCACCGGAGAGAGAGTTATCGGCTAAATCGAGAACTTCGAGCTCCGACAAGTCTCCGAGCTCCTTAGGGATGAAACCGGTGAGATTCACGGAGGTTAGCCTGAGTGAAGTCAGAGACTTTAGCTGCAAGAGATTCGTCGCCGGTAAAGGACCTTGAAAGTCCATGACTTGGAGTTGTATCTCCGAGACTTGGCCTCTCGCGTTGCATCTGATTCCGACCCATTTACAAGGATTTGTTTCCGCGGCGTTCCAAGAAGATAAGGCGTCTCCGGAGATGTTTAACAGAGATTTCCATGAGAGCAGAGCTTGTCCTTGTTCGTCTACAGAGAAACAGGGGATGAAGAAGAAAACAGAGGAGTTTAGGAAAAGAAAGAGGAAGAAGCAGAATCTAAGGTTACGTGGCATTGGTGAAGAGGAAGATAAAGAAGAGAGAGAGAGAGAGAGAGGAGGAGGAGGGGAAGAAGAAGAAGTGGTAGAGAGAGAGAGAAGTGCGTTGGGATTGTGAAGCGAAGAACCCCATGGAGTTGGTTTTTACTTTGTTTTATAGAAATATATTAGTAAAACAGAGCAGTCAAGGAGAGAGACAGAGTAAAAGAAGTCGCAAAGGAAGATCTGGATCCCGAAAAAGCAACTCCACCTTTTTCCTTTATTATTATTTTCAATTTTTATTTGTTCCCTTTAGTTTCCACCATCTATATTTGTTAGGTTAAGAAAATTATAAGCATATATAGTTGTGGGTAAAATATTTAAATGACATTTCATGGTAATTTTTTCATAAATGGCATTTCTTGTCGTCCTTTATTAGTATATATCGATTCATTTGTGGTAAACTAAAAATATACATTTTGCTGATGATGCTTTATATGAATGGGACTTTAATTACACTGTTCTAGAATTAATTTAACTATAATAGCAACAAGAGTCATAAATGCTGAAAGTACAAACAAAAATTGATATACACAGGTTATTAGGGGTGGACATTTTATTCGTTAAATTTGATTCGATTCGTTATTCGTTTCGATTCGATCTGAGAAAATCCGGATATTCGTAAGTCTTCGAAGCAAAGCAAATATTAAAAATCACTATCCGTTAAAAACGAAGCAAATCAAAAATACTAAAAAATTAGAGACGAATATCCGATCCGCTCCGACTTTTATATAAATAGTTATATATTATAGTTAAATAGAGTTTTTAATTTATAATATTATATAATTTTATTTATAAAAAATACTTATAAAAATATAATATGAAGAAAATAATTATGATCTTTATAAAAAACTAAAATTCGTCTTAAAACATTTAATTTATAAAAAAAATTTATGAATTTTTAAGAATTTATAAATATATAATTTCAGTAATGTTTTACTTTATCTTTTATAAGAACAAATTTGTATAATATTTTCAGATTTACTTGCATTAAACATAGTGGAAAAGGTATCCGTAAATATCCGTGAATATTCGCAAATATCCATAAATTTTCCGGATATCCGTAAAACCGAATATCCGTATTTTTCCGAAGCAAAGCAAATCGGAAAATCAGATATCCGTGAAGTCCGAAGCAAATTACAAATACTGAAAAATACGGTAATATTCGATCCGTGCCCTCCCCTACAGGTTATCTAGTGAGAAAAAATGACACGTTATTATATTTAAAAAAACGACACGTAATTTGTTTTGTTATTTCTCCATTCATATTTTCAAGAAACAAAAAGAAGACAATAAAACTGAAATCAGTAATGATTAATTTCTTGTTTACCTTTTTTTTTGTAACACTGGTTTCTTGTTTACCAAAATAATGATATTTGTTGAATACCACTATCTAGCGGCTTGTGTGGTAGGTTTTTTTTTTTTTTTTTTTAAATTACCACCTGAAATTTGTAAAAGATTATACCTATTGTAGCATCCTAACATAGAAAAATTCAGACAAGTGTGTCTCTCGTACTTCCGTTACTCTGTTAATTTTGGAGAGAGTCGATCGGAGCTAAATATTATATACTAGCGTGTATAGTAACAATTCAAAATGCTAAAATTAATGACGGAAAGAAATTAAGATGGATTTTAGCAAAAAAAAAAAAATTAAGATGGACATCGTGTATCTACTTTGGGTTTCTGATATATAGTTAAAATATTAAAAGTATAGTTGAAACATGGAATCTTGAAGGGAGTGAAATGCACATGCAAGCTAGGAATTTATGTGAAACATTAGTTAAATTTGAACTATCGCTCATCTCTGAGCATCTTGTCGGTCCATTTCATTCGCTGTAATTATATAGATGTTTGGTCAGAAAAAAAAATTATATAGATGTTATACATACATACATGTATGCATGCATCCTTAAGATAAGAGATATTTGTACAATTTAAACAAAAGTAAAACCAATCACTCAACAGATTGTAGTTGAAGTTGTAGATCTAAAGATTCTAGAAGTTCTCACAATATATTTTTCTAAATGATACAAAGAAAATTAATAAGAAGATTAAGTTGTAAACATTATATAATTTGATTAGGACCGTCTACTATTGGCATCAATTGTACTCGTTTTAGTTACACTTCTACTAGTTTGGAGGTACTGGATAGGTGACTGTCTAGATGCAACTTCTCGATTGAATATTTGATTACATATTTAAGAAAGGGGAACTGGACAAAACAAAAAGAAATGGGAAATGATTTTTAAAATTAAGATCATGGGTCAAGCATCATTAGGTCAAGAAGATTATATATTAAAGATATAACACCACAGTTCAAGTCACATGCCATAGTAACATCAAAATATTAAATATATATCAATAGATGTGTAGAGAGGTGGTCATGTGCACCTATCAACAGATTCACAAGATTTTATATTAGTAGTAAAGTGAAGGAAAGCATTTCGACAACATGGTTTTATTCTAGGTAATTGACTATGGAATAGTGTGTACTCTAATTACCGTAAACTGCACTTGATAAATGGTGATATTAATCATTAATTAATTGACGATATGTATATCGATCGTATTATGCAATTTTTCTTCTACATTATTGACACAACATATATTCTTTTTTTTAGAGTTAGAATGTCAATTGTGCTGTTCATGTCCAATGGGCATATCCATACGGATAAAATAATTTATTGGACATTATATTTTTTAAGCTCAAATTGTACCAAATCTAAATCGTCCAAACCATATAGGACCATTCCAAATGGGCATTTTGCAACGTCCAAATCAATTTTCTGCTTTAACATATTAAATCCATAAAAAACATAACTTCATATTCAATTCATATGTTTTACACATCCAAAGCATACGCAATTTCATATATTAAGGTTTATACACCAAAACACGATTTCACGGTTTTGGCGGTAAAACACTGTTTCATAGTTTTTGGTGGGAAAACATGATTTTATCGTTTTGGTGGGAAAACATGATTTTGTCGTTTTGGTGGGAAAACATGATTTTATCGTTTTGGCAGAAAAATACGATTTTGCGGTTTTGGCGGTAAAACACGATTTCATGGGTTTTGGCGGAAAAACATTATTTTGCGATTTTGGCGGAAAAACACGATTTCACGGTTTTGGCGAGAAAACACGATTTTACAGTTTTGGCGGGAAAACACGATTTCACGGTTTTGGCGGGAAAACGCGATTTCACGGTTTTGTCGAAAAACGTGATTTTACGATTTTGGCGGGAAAACGTGATTTTGCAAAATTGTTGGGAAAACATGATTTTGTCGTTTTGGTGGGAAAATGTGATTTTGCAAATTTGACGGAAAAACATGATTCTATTGTTTTGGTGGGAAAATGTGATTTTGCGATTTTGGCAGAAAAAGATGAAACTGTGAAAAAGATGAAGTGAAAAAAACACAAAATCGAGCTTCTGAGTTCTGATGGCCAGAAAAAAAAAAGGATTTTCCCCAAATACATTAATCCTATATATTTTTATTATTTGGGATGTCCATGTTCAGACGTCGTCCATTTAGACAAATTTTTTTTTTCTGGTCGATTATGGGTGTGTCCATATTGATTTGGATATGGACATCCGCCCATTTGATATCCCTAGTTACATCAATGGTAATTGGTAACAAGTTTCCTTCTCACGAAAATACTAGCATTAAAAAAAACTAGCATTAAGAAGTTTACTTCATTATTATGTGATTTTTGCGACATGATCAATAGTTTATTTAAAATCCCTAATTGAAGAATATTTCGTTGATTATAAGTGTATAAGTGGCTCCCTATTTTGTCAGAATTTGTTAATAAATATACAAGAATTATTTATAGATATATTTATATATACATATATATCTACGAGAAGAACATGCGTAAGAAGAGTTAAACCAATATGGTCCTTGACAAAAACCCGATATAAAGAGGAGAAATGGGGAAAACTAATAAAAACAAAAACCAACAAACAAGAAGAAAATGAAAAGACAACAAAAGATTCAAGACAAAAGACAAGCAACTAACTGTATTTTCCAAACTTGTGAAATTTATATTTCTTCACAATTTTTATTAAATTATTTGATAAATCTTAATAGTATCATCAAATGGTCCCTATTGTTTCTTTTCCAGTTACTGTGACTTGGTTTAATAATCTGAATTTTTATGTAACTTGATAGCTAACCCATGTTTTCAAACTTTTGGAAAACTAACTTTTTCTTGAAATAATAAAAAATCTCATAAAATGAAATTAATAAAAAAATATTAAATTATAATAATAATCGTCTCCAAATTAACACTGTTATCTTCTTTTTATACTGATTCAAGCAGTTGCATATTAGAAAAATCTTTTGTTTAACCTAGGGGTGATGTTCAGGTACTCATTCGGATTCGGTTCGGATTTATTAGGGTTTTAGGTTTAAATTTTTTTGCCCCATTTGAATATTTAGAAATTTTGGTTCAGATCTTTGCAGATTGTTCGGGTGTAGATAACCCGCTTAAATTATTTTTATAATTTTAAAATTCATATATAATTTCGAAATTCAAAAATAAAATAATACATAGCATAAAAATTTGAATAATATATGCCAAATACTCAAGGTTAACATAAAATTTAGTTTGGCTTGAATATTTGGATGGAAAATCAATAGATATTTAGTTTTTTTAGGTTTTTAAGTACTTTTGAGAAATTTTAGATATTTAACTTTGACTATTTATATATATATATTTAAATATTTAAGACAATTTTAAAATAGCTTATACATTTTAGATATTAAATATAAAAATAGCCAACATATTTAAGTAATATAAATCTGATTTGGATATATTCGGATACCCGAAATATTTCGGTCCGTATTAGGTTTGGTTCCGATTCTTTAGATACCATTCAATCCATTCAGATATTTAACCAATTAAAGTATTCAGTCAAATGCCCATAAAATATTTAGAATTAAACATATTTAAATTATAGAAATGAAAGTATATGTAAACTATCGATAAGTGATTTATATATACTGTCATGCAAACGATCAAAATACGAAAAATATCATGTAATGGTTGACATGATCATTAAATAAACCTTTCAAATCTACCAAAAATCTTATATATTAAAACATAAGTCACAACTTTGATTCATGTGTGATTTTTTTAAAATGGACCATCACTAGAAATCAATTATCATTCATTCATTACTAATAATATGATTTACATCACTCCTAATATAACCATCTAACCATCAATACCTACAATAAAATCTTCATTCTTTTTACATATTTTTAATTAAAAACTCCTGATACACAAATCAAGTTAGATTTTTCATACCATAAAAACTCCAAGCCTTTAATTATATATACGACTTAAATATAAATTTACCTTAATAATTTTCAAAAGATCTAAAATAGTAAACAATTCAAACATCAATTTATATGAATATTGTAAAACTGTCATAAAATAAATTTCTAAATTCATAAGTTATTTTATTACTTCCGCTTTTAGATATGATATTTTAATTATATATGATTTAAATAAAAAATATATACCAAATCAGCTAATCTTTACATATATTAAGTCGTCTAATAATTAAACGCATATACAATGAAATAAATATAATAAGAATCAATAAATACATCTAACGATTTAAAACAGCTAAATAGATGACAAATATGTAAACTATAACATTAATGTGTTTGAAAAATTCATATAAACAATTAAATTATGGTTAATATTAAGAATATTTGATATTAATAGTATAAAAACGAGATTTTTATATTCATAAAATTGAATTGAACACCCGCACGGTTGCGCGGGTCAAAGATCTAGTTAATATATTTAATAGTCTAACAAAATAGAGCCATAAACTTAAATAGAACGTTGTATAACATACATGAGTATGGGCAAAGGCGTTAGAGCATTTCCAACCTATCCTATTTTCACTTTAAAATATTGTTTAGAATACAAAGGTTTTAACTCAATTTTATTTTTTATTATTATATCATAGAATAAAAAGTGACCCTATAAATAGAATAGTCATTTGTTTTTTGTTCTAAAATAGAATGTGACTGAACTAGAATTAACTCTATTATACAATTATTCTATTTTTAAAAATAGAGTGAACCATTAGAGATGATTTTACAATTAAAATGATACTGATTCGTTTTGATAATCTAATATTGTAACTCATTTTCTCACATTTAAATATATATATATATATATATATATATAAAATAATCTTTACGGCAAAATATTATTTTATATATCAAAAGAAAGTTACAAGATCATAATACAAAATCATTTAAACTACTAAATCCTAACACTAAATTTTTCAATATAACACTTGAAAATATTTAATGGATAGATGTGTTATAATCATCTTACACATATTTTTATTCTTTACTTTTTGAATATGACATTAAACAAGTTTTGCACAAAAAATATTAGCTTATATTCTTGTATTCATGAGAGAGTGAATTGAGTGAATAATTATTATAACGTTAATATAGCTGTATGGTTGATGCAATTCACCACTCTTACATTTTTTCACAACAATATTTTGAAAACTTCATCTTATATATTAAAACAGAAGTCACAACCTTGATTCATGTGTGATTTCTTTTTAAAATGGACTCTCACTAGAAATCAATATCGTTCATTTATTACTAATAATATAACTTAATAATATATCACTTCTAGTATAACCATCGGCTCCTACAAAACTAGAATCAATTAGGTTATTAATTTGAGCTTACAATAATATATATTGGGCTAAAGATACTTTAAATGCAACGTTAGTTTGGGCTAAGTGTATTATATTGATCAAATAAATTGTAATGTTTAAATGGTATACACTATTAATATGAAAAATATATACTATACTTTAAATAGTTATGATTTGTATATTTTTGCAAATACATTTTACTTTTTAATCTTTAAATTAAATATAGACTTTAAATTTATGTTTAATAGTATACATAATATGTAAGTTTTTAAAATATATGTCAATTTTATCTGTTTGATATTTGATAGTTCACTTTTAAAAATAACAAAAACAAATACTAATTGTTTAATAACTTTTTTTAATTATAATCAAAGAAGATATAAATATAATTTTTGTTAAACTTTATAATTTTGTGAAATGACAATGTATTTGGTAATGAAAATTATTTTCTATTTTACCAAACTTTACATATGTTGATGAATTTTAAAATAAAACACTTATTCAACAAACAAGAATATATAAAATAAGATACAAAAACATGTTACATTTTGAAATAATTAATTTAATGAAAACAAGACAATTGAATAACATACTTATGTTTGTATAATGTATTAAAACATATCTATAAATATAATATATACCATTCTTGAAGTAAAATCCATATATTTATGTAAATAAAATGAAAATTAATATCCGCGCTAGTAATCCATTAAAGTTTGAGAAAATGTTTACCTCTTATCACTATTCAAAACACTCTAGACAATTAATGACTATTATCAAGCAACTAATTCCCGTTATATATTAATGTTACGTGATTAAAATATCACTTCTTTTAAGAAAATATTAATAATCAGGTTTTCTAAACGAAAATGAAAATTACTTTCAACAAAGTTAATATTCATCTCAAAACTTTCACATGTCAGATGATATTTATTACAGGGAGTGGTGATGTTTTGTAGTATTACTTTCAACAAAGTTAATAGTGATGATAACATTTAAGATAAATTAAAAGATATAGACTTGATTATGAGTCATATGACAGTAGAACAAGATCTAGATCTATATCATGTTTCGATTAGGTCAGAGATCTCACCACATGATGATAGACCAATACAAATACATAATATATTGAATTTAGGATAAACATTAGTAAAATTTCCGGTTACAATTACACAAGTGTTAGCAACAAAACATAAATGTTTACCTTGTACTAGTTTGGCTGAGTCGTATTTATATTTAAGTCCTATTTATATTTAATTTCATTCAGTATTATGCCTGAAAACAATTGTAATTATAGCAGTTGATACGTATTACAATTCCCCAAAAGTTTTAAAATATAAAGTCATATAGTTAAACTTGTCTATGGCCTTAAACCGATATATTATATAATTGTATGTATGTATGTGTCTCTGTATGTGCACTGAGTTAAGCTTTGTTTAGTGGCAAATCAGCACTAAGTGAGTGTTAGAAATTAACAAAGGTGGCATCTGATCTATGACTAGTATGGGCGATTTTGCTTAATTTTTTAAAATTAAGTACAAGCATTTGTCTGTATTAGTTTTATAAATTATAATTAAAATGGTCCATTGTGGGGTATTTTATAGCAGAAGCAGCCAAGAATGTAGTGGCAGAAGCACAGTGCGAAAAGAAGTGGGCATAGATCAAAATTATTTGTTTATTTATAATTTATTTGTTAATTATGTTTGTCGATCCAATGAATATAACATATATTATGGTTGATAACGATAAGGCTATATATATCTAAGGATGATGAGAGTGGTCATGTTTATAGAACTCCATTGGTTGTAAGTTGTAACAAACTACACATACGACTATGAATCCCCCGCCGGGAGAAAATAGGATTATGTATTTTTTTAACGTACATTAAATTTATACGAATAAAAAAAACGTACAATAAATGGGTCGACCAGAGAGATCCTTCACCTCCTTTAGAAAATTTCTTGCTCACAACGACCTGTTCGACCTTCGCCACACCGGGAACTTCCTCTCATGGCGGGGGAGGAGAGACAATCACTTGGTTCATTGCCGTTTGGACAGAACAATGGCCAACAGCGCATGATATGATGCCTTTCCTAAAGGAAAAAGCCACTATCTCAAGTTCGAAGGTTCTAATCACAGGCCGATACACTCTACCTTCAACACCACGGCAAGAAAAGCAAAAAAGATTTTTCGCTTTGATAGGAGACTTAAAGATGTGGAAGAGGTCCGAGAGCTAGTGGATGCTACCTGGAACAGTCTCCCTCAAACTCCAGTTGCTCAACGCATATCTGCATGCCGTATGGCCATAGTGAGATGGAGTAAAGCTCAACATCTTAACAGTCGCAAGCTGATCGATTCCCTTAGACAGAAACTGGACTCAGCGATGGCGGACCAGACTTCAGATGAGGATGTTGCAGTAATCAATAGGGATCTCCTGGAGGCTTACAAGGCGGAGGAAGCATTCTGGAAGCAGAGGAGTAGGCTACTCTGGTTATCTCTAGGTGATAGGAACACCGGTTTCTTCCACGTAGCCTCCAAAGGACGGAAAGCACGCAACCGACTTACTATGATGGAGACTTCTCTTGGTGTACCAGTGTATGAGGAGGATCAGATAGCTACTGAGATAGCACGCTATTTCACTGATATCTTCACGACAATAGGTTCTGATGGAGAGGAGATAGTCTCACGAGCTCTCTCACGGCGTATTACGGATGAAGTAAATAGCTCCATCAACACCATCCCATCGGCTACATAGATTAAAAAAGCAGTCTTCTCTATCCATCCCGACAAAGCTCCGGGTCCAGACGGCTTCTCCGCTTCTTTCTTCCAAGCTAACTGGATATCTGTTGGTCCTGCTATAGTGACCGAGGTCCGAGAGTTCTTTATCACTGGAAGAACGCCCGATGCGATCAATCAAACACACGTGAGGCTTATACCGAAGGGACAAAACTCGATGAAGGTCTCTGACTACAGACCTATTGCTCTTTGAAATGTCTATTATAAAGTCATTTCAAAGCTTCTCTCCCTTCGCCTGCGACCAATACTAGGTGATATCATCTCAGAGAATCAATCAGGTTTCCTCCCGGGACGTGCCATAGCCGATAATGTTCTCATCAGCCACGAGATTCTCCACTATCTAAAAGCCTCGGACGCAAAGAAGCATTGTTACCTAGCAGTGAAAACTGATATGAGTAAGGCTTACGACCGACTTGAATGGAGCTTCATCCGCCTTGTATTCAAGAAATTGGGTTTTCACCCGATCTGGGTCAATTGGGTAATGGAGTGTATATCTACGGTCTCTTACTCCTTCTTAGTGAATGACTCAGCTCTCGGGAGTGTTGTACCTTCTAGAGGGATTCGACAAGGTGATCCACTCTCTCCGTACATTTTTATTCTCTGCGGGAAAGTCCTATCGGGGCTATGTCGGATGGGACAGAGTAGTGGGGAACTTACAGGAGTAAACATCGGGAACCACTGCCCTAGGATCAATCACCTACTCTTCGCCGATGATACGATGTTCTTCACCAAGGCAACTGCGGAAACCTCCATCGTCCTGGCTACGATACTCAGAGACTACAAGTACACATCGGGGCAGTAAATAAATGCTGAGAAATCTTCGATCTCCTTCTCATCTAAAACACCACAGGAGACCCGAGATTGGGTCAAATCAATCCTTGGTATAGAAAAAGAAGGAGGTGTCGGCAAGTATATCGGTTTACCAGAGCTGTTCACTCGGAAGAAACGTGATCTCTTCTCTTCGATTGTTGATAGGATCAAGCTTCGAGCTGCCTCTTGGTCTACTAGGCGCCTCTCTACGGCCGGAAAGCTTACCATGCTAAAATCGGTACTCTCAGCCGTCCCGACATACACTATGTCTTGCTTCCCCCTTCCGGTTGGCCTGTGTAAGCAAATCCAATCTGCTCTGACCTGCTTTTTTTGGGACAGTGACCCTTCGGCTAGGAAAATTTGTTGGATTTCCTAGGACTCCATGGCTCAGCATAAGGATATGGGAGGTCTAGGACTCAGAGACATCCAGGATTTCAACGTGGCCATGCTCGCCAAGAATTCATGGCGTATACTAACCAAGCCAGACTGTCTTCAAGCAAGACTCCTTATGGGGAAATATTGCCATAGCACCAGTCTCCTCACCTCGTCATGCCCATCAACAGCATCTCACGGGTGGAGAGGTGTTATTATGGGTTGTCAGCTGCTGAAGCTCCAGCTGGGAAAAGCGATTGGCAACGGATTAACTACAAAGGTTTGGTCTGATCCCTGGATATCTTCAACTGAGCGCATCATTCCCTATGGTCCTCCAACGGAAGTTAGTAGAGATATGGTGGTGGCTGACCTTCTCACTCGCGGCACAGCAGAATGGAACCGACCTCTGGTTGAATCAATCCTACCGGAGCTTGCAGCGGAGATATACTTGATCAAACCAAGCCTACTCCAAGTGGAAGACGCCTTTTGCTGGCTCAAGACACGCTCTGGAATATACAGTGTCAAGTCTGGCTACTATGCTTACCGAGAAGAACGTACTCTCCCGCAGAATCCAACCCACGCAGATATAGTCTTTGACTGGAAGAAGTTTGTCTGGAAAGAAGAGGCCGCACCAAAACAAAAGCTTTTCCTCTGGAAGTTGGGTCGCAATGCACTTCCTTTAGGTCAAAACCTACAAGTTCGGGGAATCAACACAAGCGGTACCTGTCCACATTGCGCGGAACCAGAAACAGAGATCCACCTGTTCTTTAAATGCCGTTTGCACGCCAAGTTTGGGAGAAGGCACTTCTCCGGTCCGATCCAAACTTCTCCATGGCAACGTCACTCCATGATTGTTTTGTAATCATGTCGACTGTTGTGAGCTTACCACCAACCGGAATTCGAAAAAGCTTCTCATTGTGGTTATTATGGGGAATTTGGACAACACGAAACCTCTTGATCTTTGAGAACAGGGCAACATCAGCGAAGAGCGTGGTGGAGAAGATGGTTAGTGCGGCTCGAGAATGGCTTCTTGCTCAAGCTACAGGCGGGGAAAGAATCCCAGGCCTCTTCAATGACTATGATCGACCCACCTTCCCCCCGGAGGTAACTCTCTGTAACACGGACGCTGCTTGGTTGATCTCAAAACGTGCAGGTCTTGGATGGTGTTTTGAGAACAGAGCTCAGAGTCTCTCCTTGGAAGGATCCCGATCACTCAACCATGTCTCCTCTCCCCTCATGGCGGAAGCGCTGGACATGAGGGGGGCAATCCAGGAAGCGAAGCGCATCTCTCTCAACAAAGTCTGGTTTAGAACCGACTCACAGGAGCTCTCACGAGCTATAAACTTGAAGTCATATCCGGTGGAGCTCTTTGGGGTTCTCATGGATATCGATTTACTATCTTCCTCCTTTGTTTTCTTCTATGTTTCTTTTATCGGCCGTGCGCTCAATGGTACAGCGGATTCTCTAGCGAAATCTGCTCTCCATAGCTTTGTATCGCCTTTGTACTAAACCTCTTTGCTTTAAATATATGAATCATCTTGTTGCCAAAAAAAAAAAAGCTAAAAAATTGGATGCTTTAAAAAATAATTGAGAAAAGAAACTATTGCAGGGTGTTTGCCTATATGCGAAATTATCTTGTGGCGAACCAAAACCTCATGTTGTTTATGAAGTTTCCCTCTAAACAAATCGATGTGATTCCTGATATGTTAATCAATAAGAGCTACCAACATGGTTAGATTATGCGATGGTTCCCCATAGAGTCGGCCGTTTCTTTCACGCCACAACGAAGGCAAAAGAAGGAATAAAATCCTACCATGCCGATAAAATATCAAATTAGTAATAAAAATTGAGAAAATCTTATTTATATGATATATCATTTACTTAGGTTAAATTACTCCGATAAAGATTACGAACCAGGCACAGAAGGTTTTGGATATGAGATATTAGCCACATATGGGATGATGTACGTATATATATAAAAGATATTAATAGATGAATTAATTGATTACTAATATCTCATGTCGTCCATTGCCGCTTAGATCGGGCAATGGCAAACACAACTTGGTCAGATTGCTTCCCTAACAATCGAGTCCATTACCTCAAATTTGAAGGATCCGACCACCGCCCCATTATCTCGACGTTTGATGCCGGAGTCAAAAAGTCCCACAGATTGTTCCGATATGACAGGAGATTAAGAGATAATCTGGAAGTGAAACAAATTGTGGAGAAGGCATGGTCAGAGAACGATCAAGTATCAGTGGCTCAACAAATCAGTGCATGCCGCAAAGCCATCTCAGCCTAGAGCAAGACACACCACATCAATAGCCAAAAACAGATAACTGAGCTCAAAGAGAAACTAGACTCAGCAATGTCAAACCTGGTGGCAGACAATACACTGATAGCAAGCCTCAATAAACAACTCCTCCATGCGTACAAGAGAGAAGAGGAATTTTGGAAACAAAGGATTAGGCAGTTGTGGCTTGCCTTGGGAGATAGAAACACTGGATACTTCCACGCCTCTGCAAAGGGAAGAAGAGCCCGTAATAGAATCTCTACATTAGAAAGCGCTATGGGTAATCCGGTCTTTGAAGAGCATCAGATCGTGGGCGTCATAGAGGACTACTTCACCAGTATCTTCACGTCGACAAACCCTCTAGCAAAGATGCTTGTTCACCAAGGACTCACTCCTTGCATATCGGATGCAACAAATATGAAACTGGTGACCACGCCTGATGCAAAGGAAATCAAATCTGCAATGTTTGCGATCCAACCGGATAAGGCCCCGGGGCCCGACGGCTTTTCCGCAAGATTTTTCCAAACAAATTGGGACACAGTGGGACCTGCGATCATCACAGAGGTTCAAGAATTCTTTATCTCAGGCAATATGCCAAAGGATATAAATTCAACACACATCAGGCTTATTCCCAAGATAAATAGCCCCAAGGTAGTCTTGGATTACAGACCTATTGCACTATGCAATATCTACTGCAAGGTGATATCTAAGATCCTCTCATTAAGACTAAAGCCAGCTCTACAAGACATCATATCCGAGAGCCAATCGGCGTTCGTACCTGGCAGGGCTATCACAGACAACGTCTTGATTACACACGAAATGCTTCACTCCCTCAAATCTTCGGGAGCCACCATACACTGTTTAATGGCAGTCAAGACAGATATTAGCAAGACCTATGATAGACTAGAATGGGGCTTTATTAAGGCAACATTACAGAGATTGGGTTTTCATGAGAAAAATGGTGCTTTGGCTAATGGAGTGCATTACCTCGGTTACCTATTCCTTCTTGTTCAATGATGGAGTGGCAGGAAACTTCCACCCTCAGCGTGGAATCCGCCAGGGGGATCCTCTATCCCCGTACATCTTTATCATTTGTGGAGAGGTGTTATCCGGTCTCTGTAGAAATGCTCAATCCAATGGAACTCTAGCTGGAATCAGAGTCGCCAGGAACAGCCCACACATCAATCATCTCCTGTTTGCTGATGATACCATGTTTTTTACCAAAACAGACCCCCAATGCTGCTCCACCTTGCTCGATATTCTACAGAGCTACGAGAGAGCTTCAGGTCAGATGATAAACACAACAAAATCCTCTATTTCCTTCTCTGCAAAAACATCACAGGAAATAAAAACTCGAGTTAAACATCATCTGGGTATAGAAAAAGAAGGAGGTGTGGGTAAATATTTGGGGCTACCTGAACATTGGGGAAGAAAGAAAAAAGATATGTTTGCTTCCATGATAGATAGAATGCACCAAAAAGCCATCAGCTGGAACAACCACTTCCTCTCCACAGCAGGAAAAGCAACAATGCTTCAGTCGGTCTTGTCCCCCATTCCCACCTTCGCTATGTCTGCCTTTGAGTTACCTGTAGGATTATGCAAGCAAATTCAATCAGAACCCACACGATTCTGGTGGGACTCTACAGATGGGAAGAAGAAAATATGCTGGAAGGCGTGGGATCAACTCACTCTGCCAAAACAGTTAGGAGGTCTTGGATTTAGAGATATCCAACTCTTTAACCAAGCTCTCCTCGGCAAAATTGCATGGCGCCTGATAACTAAACCCGACTGCTTGCTAGCCAAGGTACTACTGGGCAAATACTGCCACAAAACACCCTTCCTCAAGGCCACACAACCACAAACTTCATCTCATGGCTGGAAAGGGATCCTCCACGGCAGAGATCTTCTCCTCACTCATCTTTGAAAGACCATAGGAAATGGAGAAGACACTAAAGTCTGGACAGACTCTTGGATTCACCCGAAACTCGACGTTAAAGCCTTCGGGCCAACACTCGAGAGGGACCAGGATCTGATGGTGGCTGACTTGCTATCAAGAGAAACTAAGGAGTGGAACAAGGCCAAGATTGATGAACTCCTACCGGAACTCTCATCACTTATACTCGCTATCTATCCTAGCACAAAAGGCGCTCTTGACACCTAGATTTGGACACAACAAGAGTCAGGTAACTACACAGCTAAATCAGGATATTTCACAGTAAGAATGGATAAGATTCAATCGACCTCACCACTCTTGAATCTAGAACGCTGAAACTGGCAGAAGTATATCTGGTCTCCAAAAAATGCTCCCGAAGATCAAATTCTTCCTGAGGAAGTTTGTCCCAAACATACTGCTTACAGGAGAGAACTTACGCAGACGTGGCCTTCTGATCAACACTCTATGTTCTAGTTGTGGCGAAGAATAGTCAATTGAGCATATCCTATTCCAGTGTAGCCTCGCGAAGGAAGTATGTAATCTCTGTCCTTGGTCTATTAACTTGGACTTTACGACGTGCTCCTCCGTCAAGATTGCTCTCCAAACATCCACCACAAAAACGAACCTCCCACCAACTGGAACAAGCTCCAACCTCTTCCCCTGGATCTGCTGGTATCTTTGGATTGCTCGCAACCAACGGATCTTCCAAAGCAGAACCATGACAGCAGAAAACGTCATCACCAAGGCTTTACTCTCGATTAAGGAGTGGGAGGCTACTCAACCACAAAACCCGATCATCTCGTCTACAATACCTCTCGAAACTTCGACTCGCTTTATACCTGAGGAGAGCTTTCTCTGCAATACCGACGCAGCGTGGTCATCTAATTCACAAACGGCAGGATTAGCTTGGATTATCTCAGACCAATCTTCAACAGAGATCGCCAGGGGCTGTCGCTTCCAAGAACACGTCGCATCTCCTCTTATGGCGGAGGCGTTAGCATTTAGATCCGCCCTTGAACATGCGGCTTCTCTCAATCTCTCTCACATCTGGCTCCGATCAGACTGCAAAGGGCTTATACAAGCCATCAATACGAACCGACGATCTATAGAGCTCTCGGGAGTTCTTGCGGACATCGAATCGTTCACCTCTTTGCCTTTCATCTTTCTGCACTTTTCTTTCGTTTCTAGGAATCAAAATAGACCTGCAGACATGTTTGCAAAGGCCTCCTTATGTAACAAACTCTCTCTGGGGCTATCTTTTGCTAAAGCCTGTTTTATCTTTAATATATGCAGTTGATCAAAAAAATATATATAATTGATTACTAATTTGGAACATCTCCATATCAAGTGTGAAACCTATTATATATAGTTTGTTGTATAATAGATTTAGGAAAGTATATGTGAAGCCGTGTGTAAATATAAAAGTCGGTATATACATGAATGTGTGTAAGTAGACAAGATGTGTTTGTAGGTATGTATGATGTGAAATAAGATGGGCCCAATGAGAATGAGACTGTTGCTTTAAGAAGGGAATCATAATAGTGACCTTTTTGTAATGACAACAACCACACGTGCTCATTCCTTCTACCAAAGGACTGCACTCACTTCGTTGCACCTTTTAACTACAATTATTTCAGAAGCCACTTTTTTTTTTTTTGTTTCCGTTGTAGATCGAAAATCGAACTTATTGAATCATGCATGCTTTCAAGTCGGTTTTATCATATGTACATTGTATTGGTTATGGGGAAAATCAAATGTGAACAGTTTAAGTCCTAGCAAAACTCAGAAAAATAGTCTCGGGCAATCATCTGTAGTTACATATTTTCACCTGTTTGCTTTGTAAACCTCGTAGAAAGCAAGGACGAGTGGTGTGAACACATATTTCAAATGTTCACTATGCTCCTCTATTTTGAAAGATATGCCTTTCTTTCGTAATGAGTAAATGAGTAATAATAATAATTGTTTGGAAGATAAAAAAAAGAATGGTATGCCCTTTCACAAAAAAGAAAGAATGGTTTGGAAGAGAACTTGCATGCATCAACATGACTGATAGGTTTCCTCATTATATATATATATATATATATATATATATATATATATATATATATATATATATAATTACTATTGGTTAATGCAGTAGTCTATTTGTTATTTTCTAGATACCTAAGTAATCTATTATTTTTATAACTAATTAATTTGAGAAAAAAATAAGTTGTACGTTTTACAGCTAATGTATATATATATGTGTGTGTTAATATAGGATGTGATGATATGAACAATATATTTAAGATAGCAACACTTGCTGAAATCTGACTCATCAGTTTTTTTGTAATATTCAAACAATTTTTTTTTTTTGAAAAAAGATTCAAACAAAATTTTCATAATCCTTTACTTTCGATTTAACTATACTAACCATATAACTTCTTTAACTGACTTTGAATGATAAAAAGAGACAACATTTTACTTTCTTGGTCAGCAAATTTTTTTTTTTTTGGAAAATACATAATATGAACATATCACCATTCACTCTTTTCGTATCCTTTCCGCAAACTTGTTAATTATGCCCTTAGTCAAAAAAAAAAAAACTTGTTAATTATTAATTTTCAGCTTTTGTTTTTCCTTTCCGCTTCTTTCTATAATTTTTCTTTTCTGATCATGCTATTTTTTCTTTCAAGGTTATTTTAATATTCTTATTATGTTTTACGTAACCATGTAAGTTCTACCGTTCTAAAAACGATAACTCAGCCTTTTATAACAGCCTTTGGTTAATCTTTTTTACCTTTTCATATCTCTTTTCACAGAATATATAATAGACAAAATAAAGTAACGTTTTAGAAAGGTTATAAACAACACCACTCACTAACTTGATGTGCCTCTAAAACTAACATTGCTTAGTGGAGAAGCTGAGCTTTTGCAACCAGTAATCCTTTATTTATAGAAATGTTTACTTTAATGAAATTAATGGGCCTTTGATGTTTATTTGTTCATAATATAAAATAGAGATAATACGTGTGACGAAAGGTGTAAATTAAAGGGTCAAATATTCCTTCCGTATTTCCAGGACTTGGGTTTCTCGCTTCATTGATTAATCTTTAAACATGCCCACATTCACAAATACAATACTAATTGTAATTGTTCATATATATACTCCCTCTGATTCAATAAGATACATATTTTAGAAAAATCACACATATTAAGAAAACATCTTAAATTTTGAAAAAAATACATTGTTTTTTGTGTTGAACAATTTCCCATAAGTAGTAACCAATCAAAATTCAATAAACACAATTAATTTTCTTGAAATTTACTATTTATCATTATTATATGCATTGAAAATGTAAAATATTGATCTTATTGAAACAAATTTTTTTCTTAGAATATGGATCTTTTGGAAACAGAGGGAGTATCAGTTGCAGAACCAGTCCTAGTAATTACATGGTTAAAAGCAAATCTTTAAAAGTGGCCTCTATATTAATTGACTCCAAAAGATTTATAAAATTTTTTTAATAGAGGAATCGAACCAAGAACATGTTATCCCCTATACCATTACTTCCACCACTACAGCTAATTTCAACTCTCTTTTTTCCAACTTTCTGTCCAACTAAAGTCAGTAAAACAGATAATAATTTGGTGGCCAAAAGCAAAGCTTGTTCAGCTTTCTTCCAGGACCGGGCTCTGATCAGTTTGCATAAGACTATCTAAATAATGAATGATAATATTGATAGTCTAATATTTTCCGAAAATGTGTATATGAAGCTTTGGTCTATGTTAGTTATTTATTATATTTTCATTTTGACATAAGCTGCAACTCTCCATTTTATTTTCAAATAAACTGCTTTAAATTCAAAAATCTTGGGGAGAAAAGTTTCCAGTGAATCCTTTAATCGGGTTCTCACAAAACCGCTTTTAGATCATATTTTTTCACCATACCCAAGATTCGCATAATCTTGAAATGTCAATTAAAGTTGATGATAAATACTTCTATTTAAACAAGACTGCATAACAACAATTCGTTAAAAGAACCACAATAACGAATATGGCTATTTTTGGGGGCAAATCAACAAACATGACTATTCGAAAGAATCAAAGAAGTGATATGTTGTTATTAGATAGGCTCCCTTGTCTTAACCTAATAGTCTTTGCTTTATTTACTAAAAGGGAGTAAAGAAGAGTCTCACAACTCACAAGCACTAGTGCTAAGTTCGTGGAATTATATTTGTCCACTAACGGTCAAATTTAAACGCTTTTTTCAGTGAGATTTCCCTTTGATCAATTTTTAATCATAAATTAAGCCCTAATTGCATTATTGGTGATCCTTTTAATCAAATCAGTCTCCAACATTGACGAGTCTTTTTGACTAATGGATCTATTTAAAGGCCTAAAACATTCTTTATCAGACTATCTTGGGCCCAGCTAAATATATACTACTATGATTTATCATTTGTTTGTTTTGCAGCAAGGGATGTATGCCACATCGCCAGTGCATGTGTATACTTAAATCGAATCTTCGAAACGGACACATGTGGAGTCTTTTTATATAAAAAGTAAAAACCAAAACAAAACCAAAGGTACACAGGTACACAACCACAACCAAGAAACATAATTTATGTAAGTAATTCTTTCAGTCTTTACTTTGTTGCACTCAGATGATTATACAGCTATTTTAATGATTACAAAAGCTATCTAGAAATTGAAAACAGCGGTCTTTTTCAGCTGGCATCAGAAAATCGCATAATCTCCAGTTTCAAGAAATTTTGATACAAAGAAAAGAGAAACAATTTCCACAAGAAATTTGTTAACAAACCATAAAGCAAAGATAGCGAAAATACCAGTCTTTTCAACATCTATATATAGCATATCTCTTAATTATGCTGCAATCCATATAATTTAACAAGAAACTGAATTAAAAAGGAAACCTTAAACCTATAGAACGCTGCCGTATCAACCAAGTAACTGTTCAAGGTCCACTTATCATTCAGTGGCTGGTGATATAAACCAGATTGGAAGAAAAAAGAAATTAAAAGCGAAAAATTATAAATGAAACGTTGAGCCTTTGCACTCACATTTTTTTTTTGGTTCCAGATTTATCATCAAATCGCTACGGAGCCGCATTGAGACATATAAGGTATCAACCATGGTGGCAATGAACCCTACAGTTTTGTGGAAGCCAGCAAACGAGAAGTCAAGACTTGAAAAAATAATGAACATATTGCAAATATAAGAGGTTTACACACAGACAGAAGTAGGTCTTCTTGTTACTTGTTACCTCTCTTAATAATATGTAGGCAAGTTGATTTTGTCGGCCAAGAAGAGTGAAGAACGATCCTATGATAAATCCACATCAAATGTAAAAAAATTTGCAAATTTCTGTGGCTTAAGACTACACCACTCGCTATAACTAAACCGAAATATATCAAGGTTTCTCATCGAGGCATACTCCTTGTTGCAGAAAACAAACTCACTGGAAAATCTCCAACTCCTTTTGGAACATTGTTAATAGATTAGATACGAACAAATAAGTTCTCAAAGTCAAGAATCTAGTTTAGCAGAGTGTTTAAACTGTCAATCCTTCTTTTTTCTTAGACAGCATAGTTAGTTTACCTACTTCTTGGTTTCGTGAGGCACAAGACAGCATAGTAAGACATGTATCCTAACCACGTCATAATCATGGATGTCAACCAAACCGCAATTGTCAATATTGCTGACCAAAATTGGAATTCTTAAGAGTCAGAGCCCCTTGGTATACTATTCCACCACCTCAGAAATATAGAATAGTAGTTCGGAATCATATGACAACTGCTTAATGTGTTAATGTACACAACTACACATTGATTGTTTTAGTTATCCTCTAAACTTTGTCGTAGTAAATACCTATGAAGAGGATCAAGCCTTGGTTTCAATGATAAGTAGATAAAACAATTTGTTGTGCATACAAATATAATGTCCATCATCAAGAATGGTGATCATCTACGACCACTAACAAACTGTCTTTGTTATTTACTCTCAGTGAATAATCGCTTGGTTTCGTTTCCCTTCTCACACAATAGAATCTGTTACAACAAGTTCACGCCTCTTGAAAAATCTCTTGTAAAACACATATGAACAGGATCAATGAAGCCTTGGTTTCAATGATAAATAACTATAGATAGAATACTTTGTTCTTGCATAAATATAGTTTCAGAACACAAGCAAAACAAACCACAACAAAACAAAGATGGTCCACAAAGCATAATAAAATCCAACCAAAAAATTACATAACATGATCAAAATTTGAAGTCATCTTGTGCATCCATTGCCCAAGCAAACTTTGGCACAAGAGATGTGTCAAAGATCTAGGACAAGAAAGATTTTAAAATTTGTTCACAAGAATTTGTGTTTAAACAATACAAACAAGTTTACTTCAATTCTAATTATTTACCTTTTCAACTGAGATTCCATGAACCTTGCACCATGCCACACTGATCCTAGGATCCATGTAAGTCATGTGTGACAAATCTGATTCTAATATTTCTTTGTGCTTCAAGCTGTTTTTGACAGCCTTCTTGATTTGTTCATACACATGAATCTTGTGATCCATATTCCCTGTTTTTTTCAGACAGCTAGAACACATATAAAAAATTGATTGTTAGTTAGGAGAAATTTGAAAGAAAAATGAATGAAGAAAAAAAATCATACCTTTACATCCAAAGTCATGGAAGCAATGTAGATTTTGAACAATTTGGGAGTGAGACCTGTTGCAAGTTTATCTAGATGGTCCAGTATAATCTTTGAGCTCAAATCATGAAACACAACATCAATCTCTGATTTTCCTATGATAAGCAAATATTTCAGTGAAAGAAAAGAAAAAAACTGAATAACCATATTTAATATTAACAATGTACCAGATTGGAACTGTTAAAGTGAATTGCAAAAAGGAGACAGTTATGTATTGAAACTGAGTTGAGTCTCCATCAAGAAAGATAAACTGAGCAGACAAAACAACAAGTGTGAGTATGTACCAAAATAAAACTAGATAGTGAGCAAGATAAGTTTTGACTTTACTGCAGAAAACTATTCTAGCAAAGCCAAGAAATTATGTTTTGTTAGCCATTGTTTTACTATTTAGTTCCACAAACCCCATAAAAAAGAAAGAAACCAAACAGAGCAAGAAGTAAAAGCCATCCATCTTTGAATTTCACCACAAGATATCCATCATCTATTCATGCTCTATTCGAAGAATGTACAGCATCCGTTTATATCAAGCTTACATATCACTATGTCCATTGATGTTAGTGAGACTTGCAAACAATTTAAAAAGTAAGTGTATTTGCTGAGACACAATTTCCAGATTCTAAAATTTTTATAAGTTTAGATCACTTAAAAACACACATATCCAAGATAGTACCTTCATTTTGTTCTTCCACTTTGCAGCAACCAACAGTTTCAAAAGTCATCGGTGATGACTTGACAAAGAAACGTTGAGAATTGGTAGAGTTTAATTTGATAAGAAAATACATTTGAATGTGAGGAGGAAAAAAACACGGTAAAACACACAAGATAAGAAAATTGGGTCGGGTGAAATGGTTTCCAAGGGGATGGACTTTAATGACATTGCATGTGTCGTCCTGTTCTATCAATTTGATTGACATGTTGCTGGATGCAGAGAGTAGCAGAGAAAAAGTTCCTGTTTTTCGTTTAGGTTTTGCTTTTGGGATTTTCTCTCTGTATTTGACCTTTCCCTTTTTGAGTAAAATAGCACATATGTATAACATATAGAAATACAAGCCATTCGTTTTATATTTTCATGTGTATTTAATTTTAATTCAGAATATTAGTGACCACGAATAGCTTTCTTATTTTAATAAATTTGTTTCATAATGTTAAGTAGTTTTCAAATTTTCATGTTTCAATGCACCTTTTTTACTTTTTAAATTTTGTTTAAACAATTTTTTTTTGTCAACTTCTTTAAACAATTAAATAATATTGGCTTTTGTACAGTTGGTTGAATTTATTGATTAAATGTTTTTTTTTTAAGATAACAATTTTCTTGACATTAATGTTTTGGGTTAAACTATTTACATTAGGAAACAGAGGGTAAACTAGTTAAGCTCCACATAAAAATAGTTTCCCTGTCGGAGTCATCGGAATTTGACCGAATCCAGCGGTTGACGTCGGCCTGAATCAAAGCCAAAAACAAGTAAAGATACACGTGTCAATCCTTATTAGTGGAATATAAATGTATTTAAATAGTTATCTAAACGGGAAAATTGTCATTTAAATCACGAACTTTCAAATTTGGTTGAAAAAAAGCATGAACTTTCCCTTGGACCATTTAAAGCACCAACTTAGTTTGAATAGCCATTTTAAACCTCAACTTAGTTTGACTAAACTAAATCATACACGTCGTTAAATCGGGTAACGGATTGGTTAAACGGAGTTAAACCGCCGTCTCTAAATTCCGTAAAGCCAAACGACGCCGCTTTTAAAATTTTGAAAAAATAGGCTTTAAAGGGATTCGAACCCATGACCTAACCATCATTCAATGCAAACCCAAACCACTAGACCACTTACAATTTCTGTAACTTGAATGAATACTAATAGATATTATTATGAAACCTGCAGATCATCTTTTCTCATCCTAAATCTCTAAATGATATTATAAATATTAAATTTTTTGAATAACTTAATTATTAACAAATTTGGTGTTATTAAAAATATTAAAACTTATAAATAATTATTTTTATAAGTATTATTAAAAAATACGAGTATTATTAAAAATATTAAAACTTATAAATAATTATTTTTATAAGTATTATTAAAAATTTCATGAGTATTATTAAAAATATCAAAACTTATAAATAACTTATAAATAAGAATTTTTATAATTATTATTAAAAATTTCGTGGGTATTATTAAAAAAATAAAAATCATAAATAACTATTATAAAAATGTTATTAAAATTTTTTTGAGTATTATTAAAAATATTAAAACTTATAAATAACTTAATAACTAGATTATGACCCGCCCTAAAGGGCGGAAATTGATTTGTCAAATTTTAATTTTTAATTTATGTTATAAATAATATGTGTATATAACATTATATATTTTGTGTAATATATATATATATATATTTGACATATTTAAAATTTTATTAAACTCTGATCAATATCTAAACCTTAATGTGTAACTACTTTTTGTCCGGGAAAAAAAAAAACTTGCGTAGAATAAACAACTTCTGAAATCAATTAATATTTTATTTCTGTTGCTGTGAATAATATAAAAATCTAATTCAAGTTTATCGCTTTCTTTATCTCTTCTTCTTTGAACCAAAACAATCTAAAACAATTCATCTTCAACAAAACTTTGTTTCTCTCTGGTAGGTACGACACGCTGCTTCTTTTACCTGTCGTTTTCTATCACCAAGTTCGGAGCTTGAGCTGGAGTCCCACTTCCGGTCAGTTTCTATGCGTCACTGGCTCTGCACAAGCTAAGGTCTGTATGTGTGTTCTTTATGAATGCAATCCGTTTTTTTTTTTTTGCAAATTAACAAAGACATGCATGATCTTTGCTATTTGATCGGAGGAAAAGTAAAGTTTAATTTTTAAACCTACCTCTTATAGTTCAAGAATCGTGAAAATAATTGATTTGTTAATCTGTTTGTTGATATAGATTTGCAAACTTGTAGATCAGACGGTCAGGCAAGGAAACGGAAGCAAAATCAGAGGTTGACAGTTAATGAAATACATGGTTCGTCAAGTCAATCGAGATAACAAAAAGATAAGTTTATTTATTATTTTGTAAGTGATTTGAATGTTTGTTTTCCACTTATCCGAAGGATTTTGTTTCACACTCTAATTGACTTTAAAATGGAGTAAAATAACATTAAATAGATTGTAACTTTCCTGACTAATCTTTGTCTCTAATTAATTTTGTTATTTTAATAAAAGAGATGGCTTTGATATTCTCGCTTATGTCATGGGTAAAGCTATCAATGTTATGCATTAGTAGTAGTGGTAAACTATAACAGAAAAACATGGTTCTAATTAATGAAAGATAAGTTGTTTATATATGTTACTACAATAGTCTCTGTTTTTCGTGGACTCTGTTTATGAAACAATTTAGTTCTTTATTATCTTCTTACTTAGACACCCTAATAGTTTGTAACTTTTGATTTGTTCTTGGCAAAATAATCTAACAGAACAAACTGATGTTTCGTTGTCAATATTTAGATAATTTATAAGATGGAAAAGAAGAGAACCATTACGATACAAGCAAGGGAACATGAGGCTACCAACAAAGGTCGCAGAAGAAAGGTTAGTACAATCTTGTATTATGTTTCTTTGTCAAACATCGGATAAAACTATAGAATCATCATAGGACTATAGATTTTAGGATTGTACAAATGGTCAGATTTAAGATTGAGTTTGACTGGCTGAGAATTACAAAAATGTTTATCAATGCATATCTGGTTTTGGTTCACTGAAAGTTTATTGCTCTAAATGTGGAAGTCATGTGTCCGATATTAAGTATGTTTGTAATGAATATTTTTGTTTGCTGAATGACTTTATACTGCTATTTCTTTTGGATCAAACCTGCTGATCAAAACATGTTTAGTTTGACGTCAAACAACTTCTATAAAGTTACTTTCATTAACTGTATCTTCATGTATATGAAAAAAAATCAATAGGTTAATGCATGCTTTTTTGACTAAATTATTCAGAAAACTTCAAATAATGTAGTCTATGAGAACAGAAAAAACTCCAAAAAACAAACACAAGTTTCATAACGCAAACTAACAAAGAAAAACACGAGCTCTAAAAAAACAATCATTCCTCCTCTCTGTTCTCAAGGTTTTGAAAACCTCTTTGAAAACCACATTCATGGTTTTCATGGCTTCCCTCTTTATCAACAATCAAAACTTTCAAACCTTTCTTAGATGTTACCCTTGAAATGGCAACATATAGCTGTCCATGAGAAAATACTGGCCTAGGAAGAAATAATCCCACTTCGAAAGTGATTGTCCTTGACTTTTGTTGATGGTTATAGCAAATGCCACAGCCAAAGGCAACTGTCTTCACGATCTTGAAAGGAAGTCTTTTATCTGTTGGAGTGATCAACAATCTTGGAATATAAACGGTCTTACCAACTTTCTCTCCGTTATGATTCTAGCTTCCACCATATGATCCAAAAGTTGCGTTATTTGCAATCTTGTTCCATTCATTAAACCTTCAGTAGGATTGCTATTCCTAAGCAACATAACAGGACAGCCAACTTTCAATCTCGACTATGGTTTGGTAGTCCAGAAACTTTAATGCTGTTAAGGAAGTCGCCATCGAGAGCCTCGTTGTTCATCAAGTAAGATCAGATGGATCAATACTGTCACAGCTAATATAAATTCGTTCTTCACCTGATGGAAAAAATTCAAATGAGTGTCAATATTTATAAATGAAACGAAAATGCTAGAATTAAAGACTGACTTACCATCGAAGCTTATCTAACATATGATCATTAATCATGTTAACATCTTCATTTGTTGGACATAAAATTGCTCTGTTGGAAAAACTTAGGATCTTTTGTTCCTCTTAATGAATCAGTATCTCCATAGATAGAACGACTTATAGTTTCTATAGGGTCCTTTGGATCCATAATTAGAAACTCTTCTGGAATATCAATCAATGCATCCCCATCATTGGGCTCGATATTCGCCCCTCCCCAACAGCCAAAATCCACTCAGAAAATTCTTTCAGATCTTTGGCCTCTCAGATCCACAAATTGTTTGAACACAATCTCATATTTTTGTTAGGTTCAGAACCTTGCAATGTTTCCAGAGATATGATGAATTCATCGCAGCCAACACAATCTCAGTCCTACCAGCTCCAGTAATAACAGGAAGAACCTGGCGAAAATCACCTCCAAACACAATAACCTTTCCACCAAAAGGTAATGTATCGTGCTTTCCCATTAGATCATTTAAACTCCTATCTAAAGACTCAAAACAATGCTTGCTCATCATTGGTGCTTCATCCCAAATAATAAGTGAGGCTTCTTTTATCAAATTAGCTTTATCTGATCCATGAGGCAATGTACATGTAGTAAACTCATCCGATTGATCGGTATGCTAAAACGGAATGTGCAGTCCTACCACCCGGCAACAACAGAGAAGCAATTCCGCTAGACGCAGTATTCAGAACTATATCTCCCCTACATCTAACTGCAGCTGAGAGAAGTTGCCAAAGAAAAGTTTTTCCAGTGCCACCAAACCCATAAACAAAATACATCCCGCCTCTCTCTTCAACAACAGCACCCAAAATCTCATCATATATTTTTCTTTGCTCATCAGTCATCTTCGAAAATTTCTATCATGAGTGGCCTGCATTTCTTCAAGATCGTAGTTTAGTTCATCCAAGATCAAAACGTTCTCCATCGGTTTAGCGTTGTCAGGAAGCTGTGGCATAGATTCATAAAAGGAAAGTGAGCTGCCATTCTTTTTCATAAGCTTCTCAATCTCTATGAGAGCATATAGTTTCTTGTCACTGTCACTTAGTAGAAGTCCTGCAAATTTATAAAAATATGAAAAAGGGGTGAACATTTACGCTTATGTCAAATATTCACTCAAAACAATTATGCTTTTTTTTTTCTTACCGATGTAGAATAACACATCTCATATAAACTTCAAAAATATAGTTACTACTATCATAAGTTGTTAGAAAATGATGGTATTGTACCTGGCCGATTTAGTTGAATTCTCGATTATACTCTACATCTTCAGCTAAAAGTTCCCAAGTGTGTGCCCAAACCACCTCTGGTGAACTCAAACTATTTGACAGAAGCATTAGAACAAACAGGTCACGAACCACCCCAGCAGAACTATCATAACTGCGCCTCACCAGATCATTAATATACTCCTGGTCATCATCCAATAATCCACGGGCACAACATGCTTCTTTGTAACTCTCATAAAGAACACCATCATAAGTTTTAAAATCTTCAGTAGCTTGTAGGACCTCTCACAATGTTCAACAACACTCTCAAAAATATGAACTGTCTTGCTTACTTGGAGTATAATTAATTCTTCCAACACTGAAACCTTGCTTCCTTCGTTGAACTTCTTCTGACTCTTCGAATATGTGTAATAGTTGGGAATCTGAACATATAAAAGAGTCCGAGCGAAAGCATCAACTTTGCACAGTTCAAACCAGGCCAAAAACATAGTGTTTTCGATGAGTTTACGGCTGACAACGTCCTTTAATTTGTCCTTTCCTCTGAAAACAATGTGCTGTTTCCCTGGTAGGTGGAATGACAGCTTCTCAACAGCTGTAGATCTATAATGTATTGGAAATTTAAAATCCTCCGGAACCTTCACAAGTAGAAACATATCTGCAAAAATCGCAAATATAGAAGTTAGAATATGAGATTTTACACAATCAATTATGTGTAATTTATGAATATATACGGCATGAATTAATAATGCACCTGCAATGAAAGAAATCTTGTATTTCATTCTTTTTAATCTGTCCAGTTTGTTTCTGTACGTCACCAACATGGCATGTAGCTGAGTTCGCTGATGCTGATTTCGCCAAAGCTGGGTTCGATACCGGCTGATTCGCTACTGGTGGCCCCGTTGGTTCGACAACTACAGTAACACGGTCTGCTCCTTTATTAATGTATTTAAACAAATACTTAATAGAACCAACTTGGTTGCACCACTCTACATTGATGTGAGCTCGGTAACGAAGAGAGAGTTTCTTGTTGTAAGGGATGACCCATCTGTTATCACATTTCAATCCATTCTTCTCAACATAGCGATCAGATTGCTCGCGTCTTCTATAAACCGGAAATCCATCTTTTTTCACTGTAGTACTCTCAGCGTAAGGCTTAGGAAAATTCTTCTGACACACTCCATTTTCCATACACGGTGAATTCATATTAGCAGCTCCACATGGACCATGAATCATCATATCCTTACCAACATTATAGAGAGCAGGATCAGATGTCTTATCTGGGATCTCAGCTGATATGATCTTATCAATGTCGTCTGTTTTTGGACATTTGGAAGAAGGATGCATAAAAAGCAGGATGTGAGCATGTGGCAAACCTCTTTTTTGAAACTCAACAGTGTACATAGCTGAAATAGGAAAAACAACAATAATTGATTAGTTTTCAGAACATCCAGAAAAATATAAACAATTACCTGAAATTTAAGTTTAATTAAAAGAGTAAAATGATTCAATAAAAAAGAGTTGTAAAAGAACTTACATGAAGATGTCTTTCCCAAAATATTCTTCTTTGTTAAATCATTCATCAAAGAATCGAAGTTTCATCTTAAAGACCGACAAATAATATCCGGTCTGTCATCTGAATTCAAGCTCTCTTTGCAGAAATCTTGTAAGTTCAGGCCATTTCGGTTGCATGTAAAGGTGATGAAATATGTTGGAAAACCAAAATGTCTACAAATAGCCATAGCGTCTAAGTACATATTCCTCATGTATCTTGGACCCCAGGAAAGTAGCTGGTAGAATAAATTGTTGACCTTGCTCATTCATGTCCAATATGCCAGCATTTTCGACTCCTTGATCGAGTCAAAACTATCTGAACGCAAGCATGTCCGGTTAAGCTTCAAATACCTCAGTCTGTTAGATTCGATTGTAGTATAGGCATCCACTATGAATTGTTGAAATAACCTTCGAATAAAGCAGAGCATGTGACTCATTTGCACGCTCTTGCATCCGGAAAGCAAAATACTGCCTCATAATCGATAGTATCTTTTGAGTTTCTTTGAAGCTTCGTGACACCCTTTTAATACCAACCCTGTAACCATCCTCTCCATAAAAACAGCAGAGGATATTGAAGAGCTAGATAAGAAATATGAATCTCATCAATCCTTGTAAGCCGACCAGACTTATGCTGTAGAACAATATCCCGCTTATCCATTCCCAAATTAAAATCTCCCGATCAATGCAGCAACTTCAGATGCTGTTGGCATATTATACGCCCGTCCATCTTTGTCACTTCTATCGACAATTCATATGGAAAGACTTCTCAGATCCATTCGAAATCTCTCTCTAGCTGATCGAAACTGTGCTACATATGGATTAACAGCATTCAACATCTTCATAATAGGTAGAATAATTTCTTTCTTCAAACCGGCATCTGCTCTCTCAGACCGTGAATTCTTGCGTCCACTGAAAAATACACAAAATCCATCAGAATGTTGCAAGAGGAAATTATAGACGGAAAATTACTTATAAACATTTATCAAATTAGTTACCCCAGAGCATTAGATCTGTTCTCAACTTCATTCTCTGTATCAACAATGTATAGCTGTCCAAACTTGGCATAGTTTCCTTCAGGTGGAGTTAAACTTCCCATCAAATGATAGTTTTCACCATGCAGCACCAACATTTGTGGTCCTCTACCTTTTTTAACAGAATTCTCTACTTTCCCACCAAGAGAAGTGAATGAGAAAACCATATTATATGCTCTTGTATTCTTTTGAAAATGTTTACTCAGCTTATCATTTCCCGTTAAAAGGTTCATTAGAACATCAGGAGGTTTCTTTAATAGTGGCAATTGGACCTGACCTTGCATGCAACAGAGTGTAAATATAGGTTTACGTCTATATTCACTCTTCCGTATGCGTTCACCATACCACATTATAGCTCCACAATAACCACAAGATTCAGTAGGGTCACCCTCATCAACGTAATCTGGATAATCATATGCAAGAAAGTAAGTTTAAGATATTAGACTGTAGGAAAAAATGAATTGTGATAATTAAACAAACCATCTTCTTTGGGTGCTGTTGGTTTCACTCTCTTTGTCTTCACCTCAGTGAAAGTTTTTTTGAACAGAGCTGCGAGGAAACTAACTCGTCCAGACTGGTCATCTTTATCTGGTACCAGCTCAAAGATTCTTCATTAATTGAATCATCAGTATCGGAAAAATATGTTTCTTGACTACTACATTCAAATTCTAGATCATCACATTCATCCATGGTGTCCATTAAATCTGCAAAATATATAAACAGTCTTAGTATCATAACTGATACTTAAGTATGATAAGTGAAGAAACAAAGAAAATACCCTCATTTTCTTGAGATTTTTCTGAAAGATGTTGGTCTAATTCAGGATTCTTAAGGCTTCCTAAATCTCTTGGCATCTCTTTGTTGTTGGACGAAAACTTTCTTGGTATTGGCATGTTTTTTCTTTCAAATGTGAGCTGACTTGGACATGATCCAGTGTATGTATTTTTGATGGCTGTATGAAAAAGATAGATATGCTGTGTTATCTAATGTTACACGTTATAGTCTCAATAGATAAACAGTCTGTTTGTTAATCTTTAAAACTTTAAGCAGTATACAACATATACCTTCATGCATTTGATTTCTTTTCCGGTGATTAGGGATGACATTGTTATCTCTGTGAAAAACATCTGTTCCAAGTAACCAAAACTATGATGTGAGTTTAACCAAAAAAAATACCCGTCGCGAAGGTGTATAGTATATAAAAGAACGGGTCGCAAATGTGCATAGTTTATAGATCAAATCACCTTGTTTGTTCCTTGCATTTAAATATTCCTGTGTCATTGGTGCAATGCTTTTTTTGCTAACATCCTTCAGTAGTTTTGCAAAAACAGAAGTCAAAGGGATATCTTTTGATTGGGAAGCAAGACGTCTTTGCTTAGATGCAGAATGTGAGCCATATTGATGACCCTTAACGCCATGGGGGGTTGAGTCCTTTCTTTTCATTCTCTGCATATCACAAAGTACATGTGGACAAAACTGATTGATTAAAAGGTTCATATAATAGATTTCGACACTAAGAAGTAAAATCAAGCAGTGAGCAATAGTTTTCTTACCAGATCAAAACTTTTTGATAGGTAAAGTAATATCAATGACTGCTGACAGTTTTGGTGATCGATTGATGTTGGTAACCTTGCTTTACCATTAAAATTTCGAAATGTTTTAGTGAAGTGCAAAGGCGGGATGAATTAGCAGACTTAATCAAACAAATTAATTAGTTATGATTCTCTATATAGATCACAATAATATCAGGTGGTTTAAACACGATCAATTCAGTTATAGGATATATTACCAAGGATTTCACACGCAGGGTGTTATATATTTAATGTATTTGTTATAGCTAACCTGATCTCTTATAGTTTATAAATCGTGTACTACATTTATAACATAATCAAAATATCTTGAGATGTTGTCCTATATTTATAACTATACAAAAGAAAGTACTATATTTATAACTATACAAAATCCTCTGCTATACTATAATATTATTTTTGATTACTAAACTACTCATCACCACATGCATGACCAAAAGACTTCTAGAAAACATGCGTTAGTATTTTCTAAATTAATAATTGAATCGGCTGGGAAATAAGTCAATACGTGTGTGGATCTCCAACCATGTTAGCTCTTCTAAATCTCATTAACCCAGCATATCTAAAGCACCGACCAGATCGGTTTAAAACTCCATGCTCTTAGGCTCATTGACACGTTAGAATTAATTCTTGAGGTGTTAATGTATTGGAACATGAGTTTATTTGGGAAAGAACGTTCAAACATTGCCAAGTAGCAATCACGTCCATGATGTAAATAAAGTATTCTGGGCTAGGAAGAGCATAGTTATCATAACTATAGTATAATATAATAGTAAACCACAAGTTTATACATTTTAAAAAACTTGTTATAATAAAATATTCTTACTATAGTACTTATATATTAAGACAATTTGCATTTTTTTATGGTTTGCTCTTATAGACATTAGATTCATGAAGAGCTATAACATTTCTACACCGTATTTAAAGTAAAAAATTGAAGTTTATAATAGTTTAAGTAAACTTTATTGAAACTCTCAGTTATTTATTCAGTATTACTAATCGTAGGGCAAAATGTCCAACAATAAATAGAACAAATATCATAATCACTGAAGAAAAATTAAATGAAACTCAACTTTATTGAAACTCAAATTATTGGGAAAACAAAAACAAATACTGAATAACCGAAAGTTTAAAATACTGAAACACTAAAAAAAACCAAAAGTCCAAAATACTGAAGCAAAAAAACTGAAACAGAGAATAATTAAAACATGCAGAGTCCACCCTCAAAGATTAACGCAGCCCTTAACTACTCCCCACCATTCTTTTCCAGCTTGATGTTCTTAAAGCGCTGTTTCTTCGAAGTACTGGACAGGTCACCAATTTGACTGTCCATTGAACTTCCTGAACGTTTGGAGACTGGAGTTGAAGTTGCACCTCTGGTTTCACTTTCATTGCTCAACAAAGAAACCTTAAAATAATATAAAAATTATATTATTAAAACCATAACCAGTTAAATATGTTACATAATATACAAACCTGTCCAGAAGAATGAGTAGAGTCCAGAGTGTTGTCATCTTCAGACTCCGATATTATTTCATTCTCAGACCAAGTCCCACCAATGGTAAATATATCAGCTCCATAGTCAACATTGTCTTTGCCAACATGAACACCAAACTTAAAGGTTCTCCCAATAAGAGCATTTATAGCATCAGGCAAGTCTTCAGGATCATCAACCTAAATAGTTATCCATCATACAACTCTAGAATGATAAACGCCAAAGCAAAATTATAAACCGATAATAACAAATTTAGAGTTAACGATTCTAATTACCTCTTCCAGAGAACCATTTAGGAGCACTTCAGCACTTACTCCAACAATTGGCTCAGCAATAGTATCAAGCAACATAACCTTAGTTTCACCAGTTTCATCCCTTATAAGTAGATGTAACTTGAACCTGTTAAATTTTTTAAAAAGTTTGGAAATTCAATAATAAAAAAAAGGGTGAACATCTTATGACTAAATATATAAGAAACTTACCTAGATGCAACTTTTGTCACAGAATGGTTGCATGTATAACAATACCAGAGATGTTTCACAGGCACCACATCCTTCTTTGTTATGTTGTCAACCTTTTTGTAGTTGCACTTGACACAAGCAAAATGATACCATGTCCAGTCTGTGTCTATTGCATAAACTGTTGCCTTAACAACACATTTCTCAATCTTCAAAAAATCTAATGTCAGTAATCTTGTAGCGCATTGGAATTGTTTAGCTAATTATATAAAACTAACCTCAGTTGACATTAGGATATCCAATATTGACCTCTCTGGATAAAGAGACCACTTCTCTGTTTGGCGCTTGATTGTTTTAGGATTTTCAATCTCACCACTACCACTTGAGATTGCAAGCTCATTATTTGGGACCCTAAATATAGATCACGTGATTAATATCTTTTATAATAGAAGTTAATATGGAAAATATATAAAAATATACATTGCTGGATAATCTTGCACATCAAATCCGGTTGGATTGATGACCATACTGGAAATATCAAATGCATTTGTTATTTGCACTTGTCCTACAAAAAATATAAAATAATATTTGTTAGCTTCAAAAATAAAAATTAAGGGTGCAGTAAATAAATCGTTGGTAAGTTTGTGTAAATATCAAATAATATTTGTTACCTAATAAAAAATCAAAAATTATAATCTACAAAACTAAATCGTTGGTAACTTTTCACATGTGTACAAATAATATTTTTATCTAATAAAAAAAAAGATAATGTACAAAAATTTGCTCTTATGGTCAGAAACATACCCTTGTAGACATTGATTTTAGCAAATCTCAACAAACAGAGAATGTTGTTCTCTTCACCATCATTGAAAGCAGCTATCATTTTTTCAGCAAATTGACCCCAAAGACAACATCCAATGTGTTGATCACTGATAACATATGGTGGACAGTTAGAATAACGGAAGACACGTATAGTAAGATTTCAACAAATCTTATGAAGTTATTGAACTTACTTTGTGTCGGTCAATGTAAGTTCCAGTTTCTTTTTTTCTTTCCCACCCACTTGTACAGCTTGAAGATCTCCAATATCAATGGCACGACCAATAACATCTAAAGCAATAAAAGAAAGTAATGGTAAAAAGTTCAACTGATCAATACATGAACTCAAACGATATATGTATTTACCAACTAAAAAGTTTGCATCGAGACTTCCATTGATGATTGATTGTAAAGGAGTTAATGTCAAGAAATCATCTTCCATTTTCAGGCCGGAGTTTGAGACATTGGTACTGGCTGTGATGGAAATCTTGTACTTGTGGCTTGTGGGTCGGTACTTTCCGGTAGCTGGAGTAACTTTGAAATTCTCAATAAACTTCCATTCACCAACCAGGAGTTTTTTCACCCGAGGAAAGAAGTTCTTCTTGCATGTACAATGTATCTTAACACCCTACATTTTAAAAGAAAACAATCAAAATCGGCTTAGACAGTAAAACAATACAATCTAATCTATTTACAAAACCGTGTAAATATCAATACACTTACGGTTTTATCCGCAAGAATGAAATCAATAGAGTTCCCTCCAGCATAAGATGAGTGCTGAGCCCATGAGTGTAGAACTTTGATTTCTACTTTCCAAGCATCTTTGAATGGCTTGACATCGTTCAACTGTCGGACAGGATTGGGTGTAACCATAGCCATTTGTTTTTTAGCCAACAGATGATTGAGCTGTCTATCGATTTTGAGTTGAAGAAAGTAGTAGGAACTGAATGCATATTTATAGTAATCATATTTACGTAGTTATAATGATTTGATTCTAGGCATATTCTGATTTTTAGTAGTTTGTTGAATCAGTTGAACTGTTTTGTTAAGATATGAGATATTTGTGTCAAATATTTGTGTCGAAACAACGAATGTGTTTGTGAAGTTGATGGATAGAGAGCTAGAAATAACGTGTAATATGCTCCAACAAATTTTTATATTTAAGATATTTAACGTAGATTTGATCAAATCTACTTTTATTATGAATTGAATAATAGATATGTAACTCCTATATTGTTGGGGATGTGATAATTATTGAGATGAGAATATATAGAAATTTGTTTGAGAATATCCATCTATGTTTAAAAAAAAAGATTTAGGTAAAGTTAAAAAAATATCTTGTTTTGTTAGGATTATTTGTTAGACGTGGTTTTGCAGAATGTAAAATCTTTTTAAAATACTTTTAAAAGATACGTTCACCATGTGCATGTTGGTACAAACAAATACCAAATTTTTATATGGTTGGTTTGTGATTACTAAACTACTCATCACCACATGCATGACCAAAAGACTTCTATAAAACACAGCATATCTAAAGCACCGACCAGATCGGTTTAAAACTCCATGCTCTTAGTCCCATTGACACGTTCAAATTAATTCTTGAGGTGTTAAGGTATTGGAACATGAGTTTATTTGGGCAAGAGCGTTCACACATTGCCAAGTAGCAAACACGTCAATGATGTAAATAAAGTACAAACACGTCAATGATGTAAATAAAGTATTCTGGTCTAGGAAGAGCATAGTTATCATAACTATAGTATAATATAATAGTAAACCACGAGTATATATTGTTTGCAATACACGTATGCACATTTGTTAAACGGTTGTTTAGGTAAAAGTAAAAAATATCTTGTTTGCAATACACGTAGTTTAATTAATTATGTTGGTTAATATTTGGTTAGATTTAAGTAGGTATATTCTAGTAACATTTATGAAACAGGCCAAATTTAAATGACAACTTAAAGTAGTAGATAAAAACCAATCCCTAAATTAATATATTAGATTAAAAATTTCGTTATTTAATAATAATTTTTAATAATACTTATAAAAATAATTATTTATAAGTTTTATATTTTTAATAATTAAGTTATTCAAAAAAATTTAATATTTATAAAATCATTTAGAGATTTAGGATGGGAAAAGATGATGTGAAGGTTTCATAATAATATATATTAGTATTCATTCAAGTTACGGATATTGTAAGTGGGCTAGTGGTTTGGGTTTGCATCGATTGTTCCTTAGGTCATGAGTTCGAATCCCTTCACATCCATATTTTTAAAAAAATTTAAAACGACGTCGCTTGGACTTAACGGAATTTAGAGACGGCGGTTTAACCTCGTCTAACCAATCTGTTACTCGATTTAATGACGTGTTTAATTTGGTTTAGTCAAACTAAGTTGAGGTTTAAAGTGACTATTCAAACTAAGTTGGTGCTTTAAATGGTCCAAGTGAAAGTTCATGCTTTTTTTCAACCAAATTTGAAAGTTCGTGATTTAAATGACAATTTTCCCTTATCTAAACGAATTAATACTTATAATCAAACAGTTTAACTATTCATGTAATCAAATAGTAGGTCTAGTCTCATATAGTTCAATTACTATACCCGGTTGGATTCTTGCATCTAAACTTTATAACCTTCAAGAAATAGACAACTATTGACGAGAAGCTGGCAGCTCTATTGGTAGATTTTGGAGTCGATTTTTGTCTTCTTATTCTCAAGTTAGAATATGAGACACATGTTATTTTGACTTTTCTAAAGTTAATCCCCTATATATTATTTTAGAAGCACTGTAAACAAGTAACCTTCACTTCATACTTCATGTGTGATTTACATGAATGCCATTTACACTTGTCACCTCCACAAACACTCTCAACCCCTATATTTAAAAACCCTTAATTAACTAGCCTAATTACAGCAATTGCCATTGGTAAGTATTTTTTATAGCCTAACATAATTATATTATATAGATAGTTATAACTGTAACGTATGGTATTAATATAATCTTTGCATAATGCTCATAATAAAACCACTCATTTGACTACGTTCGCATTGCCATGTGATATAATGCTCCTTAAATAATTTTATGTATAAAATAAGAAAATAGATTGTTTTCCTAGGATTACAAACGTACTGTACAAGATCTTACACATCATATGACTATATATATATATGTATACTTTTGACTATATTTTCAAATATTCTTAAGTAATTTTTGTTTCATTAGATTCTTTACATATTGTGAAGACCTACTATTACAACTATTATGTTTTGGTTCCAATATAATGTGAGGTCATATAACTCAAAGTAATTTAGTGACATGAAAGTAATTTGTTCCAATATAATGTGAGCTCATTATTTTAATTCGAAATGTATAATACCATACGTTAGGGAAAATAATAAATATTGAATTAAACTGGCTTCTAAATTGTTTATAGTACTATAATTTACATTTCAAATCTTCTATCAATCACGCATTTATAGGTGATTTATGAATTATACATTTGTTATATATCGGTTTCATTTTGTAAAGTTATGTATATCTGAATACAATCTGCCTGATTTAAGTGTTTCCGTGATTAACTGCAATCACCAAATATTGAGTAATTACAGTCATTTACATTTCGGAGAATGCGTTTGTCAATTTACAAAGAGGAGAATGCATTTGTATAGATTGTATGTGAGCTCAAATAATATGTATACAAAATCTTGTGAGTTCAAGCAAATTACAAACGTTTTATACAAAATCTTACACATCGTATGTGAGCTCAAATAATATAACCCAGAGTAATTTGGTGACATGAAAGTGTAATAAATAGATATATATATATATATATATATACAATTTATTATGGCTCTCTCACATATGTACCGCTATTATATATGTTTGCGATCCTGGTTAAATATATTATGTATTATTAAAAAACATATAGTTATAGGAAGCCAACTTTATATTATATAACTCAAGGTAATGCAAACTTTTTAACTCAATCCAGGGAAAATAATAAATAACTTACTATAATTCGTTCAATCACGCATTTACAGGTGATTTATGAATTATATATTTGTTCAATTTCGTTTTCATTAGTAATATAATGTCAAATACAATCTGCGTGATTTTATTCTTTCCGTGTTTAATTTAGGCAATTACATCAACCAAATTTGGGATGTCAGATTTCGATTAACAATTCGAAATATAATTGATATGTGATTTAATTACGTGGTGATTAAACAAGACATAGGAAGCATTGCATATATAAATATGAAACAATTTAGCTACATGTACTCACAATTGACTCCTCGAAATTACTATACCACTACATTCAAGCAATCACAAAAATCATGTTCTTTAACCCTGTCGCCGACTTGAAGCCCTTTAAGACCATGTGAAGAGTGATGGTGGGTATTGTCCGATTGTGGAAGCTATTCTCTGCAGCCGGTGGCCTAACATTATTATTTTATATTTCAGAAAAAGGTCGATTGAAGAATGTTACTAACATTGATGATTTTTCCAAAATTGTCTTCGAGCCCAATGATGTTCCAGAAATCGATGCTTTCAGGATGAGGTAATTCATTTCTTTCACAATTCACTTAAATCATATATTTATTGCTGCAAAGTTGTCATATTATTAATGTTCATAATATGATTGCAAATGGAGAGTTCTTAAGACACTATTGGCCGCAGATGTTATTCTCAATTTTTTGTTTTATTCTATTACTTATGTTTTGTTTTATCTATACTTAATAATTTATAGTATTTTAGTTTTTGCTTACTCTTATGATTTTTATTTACTCTCCTCCATTATCTTGAGGACAAATAAACTATAATATAAACAAGTTATTTAATGTGTTTTTTTTTGGAAATATGTACCATTTTTTATATCCAGTATATCTTTATTTTATCTAAAAATTAAAATCAATAATTTCATCTAATCTACTCACCCCGTGCAGGGCGCGGGCTACCACCTAGTAAATAGTAAATTGAAAGATTAAAAGAAACTAAATGATATTTCAAACAATCAAACTAAATCAACTCTAACTCATCACCAATCAAAGCTTAGAATTCAGAATAATTTTTAACTTGTATGGTATTTCAAATGGGATATAATTTTCATGTCGAAAGTTTAATCATTTAATTGATTTTCTTTAACAAACTATACCATTACCAAATTTAAATCAAAGTTTTACTATATTTTTATTCTAATTACATTGTGGCACCAAAACATTAAATCTAGTGATTTGTGAATAGTGTTGAAACATATTTGGTGTAGTACATTTATCAGATTAGATATTAAACTATATTAACACTATCATAAAATTAGTTCAGTTTTTAACTAAAAGTAAATATATCATATTATTTTGTATTTTTATTTTATTTTCACAAATTAAATTAAATTTATTTTATTGTTCTGTTACTAGTATCACTAAATTAGGTTATAAAAATATTTTAAACATAAAATTATGAAACTATAACAAAACTAAAGTCTAAATATAGTAAGATAATTATTTATCAATTAAAAAATAACTAAAATATTAAAATTACTAAAGCTGAAAAGTTAAATGTGTAAAAATAATGTTATGTTTGAAGATATAAAATAAAATATGACACCAAAACACCAAATCTAGTGTTGTTTAAATATTAAATTTGATGTCATAATTGGAATTGCTCACCTAGTAACTTCAGTTTTTCTTTGTTTAGCTTAAACTCATGCATGTCTCTAGTTTTTCTGCTAATCTATGTTTTGAATTTGTATTAGTGTAGAGGTTTTGTGTCCTGCGTTCTAGTATCTTAATTCTCTTACTTTTCTTTAAGAACATTTATATTAACCATTGTTTTACTATTTAGCTCTACAAACCCCACAAAGAGAAGCCAAAACAGATCAAAAAGTAAGTCACCCATCTTAAATATCACTACAAGATGTCAATCGTTTATTCAAGCCCTATTTAAAGATAAATTCTATAATACAATAGCTCAAAGTTCTCACTAACATAGTGTGGGAACCGAAATTCACACCGTCAATTTTAATGAATAAGATTGCGGAGGAAAGCCAAGTTAACCCGACTTTCCTTGATGGTCCGGATTCTCTGCGACAGCCAACGACAAGTGACCGAATCAATGCGGAAAAAGATTTGTTAAGATTTGAGACTGGACCTTAAGAAAGGCTGCCTACGTACCCCTTTCGAGGATCAAGTCGGACGTAGTTCAGTTAGAAAGAATTGAACAAGAGATCGAACCGTCTGGGCGGGTTCGTCTAGTATGAGCGTTTGTCATAGAAACAGGCATGTCGAAGATAACGCCTAGGGTTTCTATGTGCGGAGCTCTTAAGTAAAGAATTGTCCGATCCTTCCAGAGGAGCCGGAGATTTGCGAGCAGGAGGCGGCCAGACGTTCTAGGGCCTGGTTCGTCTAATATGAGCGTTGGTCATAGAAGCGGGCATGTCGAAGATAATGCCTAGGGTTTCTATGTGCGGAGCTCTGAGTAAAAGTATAGTTAGATCCTTCCGAGGAACGGGTCTCATGGAGAAGATAAAACTAGAACAAGAGGCGCCAGACGCTCGAGTCCTGCCTCGCTGGCCTAACCGCCTAAGTTCTAAGTTCTCTAAGCTAGCAGGATGCTCTAAGTCTCCAATCTAGGATTTTCGGATCTCCTTCTCTCCTGCTCTTGCTCTCCTTATATACTCACTCCTAGGTCGGTTTGCCTTAGGATGATGGACCTCGCCTTTGGGCCCAAGCTTATCTCTTCAGGAAGTATTCCATTTTCGTCGATCTTCATAATTATCCTCGAGTTTTCGGTGACTTGATGTTTATCTGATGTTCGGGAAATCGGATAAACCGTCATAGCCTGATTGGGCCTGAATTCTTAAAATCGTAAGTAAGTCCGTGGACTTGTCTTAAGTCGTTGAACGTTTTATACGATTTCTCGGAAAGACTATTTTTCTCGTAAAATAAACCATATAGCCTAAAGGATCGATGTTCAAGTTAATCGACCTTGTTTTATACGATATCTTCGCGAGAAATCCAATCTTTCTAGTTTTGTAGTAAAACATCGAGGACGATTCCAATCGAGTCGAAGGATGTTTATTTCGTAGCCGTGATTGTCCCAAGCTCACGATGATTGATCCAAACAAGCCAAGATGGGATCAGACCGAACAAGATGGGACCGAGACCAGGACGAGGGCCGCCGACCGGCGCCAGGCCAGCCCGCGGCGACGGTGCCGCCGGCGCCAGTCCGGCCAGCGTGGCGCGTGCCGCCGGCGCCAGGCGGGTGCCGCCGGCGCCAGGCCAGCCTGCGGCGACGGTGCCGCCGGCGCCAGGCCGGTGCCGCCGGCGCCAGGCCAGCCCGCGGCGACGGTGCCGCCGGCGCCAGGCCAGCCCGCGGCGACGGTGCCGCCGGCGCCAGGCGGTGCCGCCGGCGCCAGGCCAGCCGTGCGGCGGGTGCGCCGGCGCCAGGCGGTGCCGCCGGCGCCAGGCCAGCCTGCGGCGACGGTGCCGCCGGCGCCAGGCGGTGCCGCCGGCGCCAGGCGGCCAGCGTGGCGCGTGCCGCCGGCGCCAGCCAGCCCGTGTGTCGGTGCCGCCGGCGCCAGGCCGGTGCCGCCGGCGCCAGGCGGGTGCCGCCGGCGCCAGGCCGGTGCCGCCGGCGCCAGGCTGTAGATCTCGGCGAGGGCTTCGATTTGATATCTTGATCGCTTTCTGGTTCCTCACGGTTTGAGAGAACGACCTCTTCAAGTTTCAAGGCATTCTTTTATGTTTAGGGTTTTGTGGTGATCGAATCTTGATGTCCTTAGGCGGCGGACCGATCTTTCGGGGACTCTCGTCACAAGACGCCCGTAGTCTTCGATCTCACAGAGAGTGGATATTCTAATTTGAGAAAATCTCGTATAACTCCTTTTAGAAATTATCCGAGACTTTTGTTTCAAGAAATACTTTAGAGACTTTCAGTCATTGATTCCGTCGCGACCGATTTTGACACCAACAGTTAGCCCCCAGCTCGTTAGAACCTTCGTGATGTTCTTGCGGCGATAAGACATGTCGTAAGATAGGCGGAATCAATGGTTGAAAGGCTCCGCTGAAAGTGGTAAGATTGGGGCTGCGCCAAGGCTGCCTACGCACCTTGTTGTAGGGATCAAGCCTTCCGTAGTTCGCTTTGGAGTTTAAGACCCTTGTGATCTGTTTTCCGGCGAGACTTATATGGTCTGGTTATGTGTCATGAGAGACTTTCGAGCATGATGCTGTTGATGTGTGTGGTGATCGTGCAAATGTCCAATGGGCAGCGGCAGTATGGTCATCAAAAAGCATTCCGAGGCAATCATTCCACTCCTGGTTGGTTGTTTTGGATAGAAACCCTACTCGTGATCGCCTCATCCATTGGGGTTGTCAAGTTAGCCATCTCTGCCTCCTCTGCAACGCCGCCTCTGAGTCCAGGAACCATCTCTACATGGATTGCCCTTTCAGCTATGATCTTTGGTCCCTAATTGCCTCTAAATGTCAACTTCAACCCCTGCACCACTGGTCTGATCTTCTCAATCAGATGATTGCTCTGCCTCCGCGGAAACAGAATAAGCTTCTCTCTCTCTTGGCATGGAAGTCTGCAATGTACTGGATCTAGCGTGAACGAAATCAACGACTACATGCAAACACTTTCCGCACGGTGGACTCCCTTTTCAAGACCATCGACCTCCAGATTAGAAACCATATTCAAAGCTTCAGAGAATCCAATTTGTCCCTCTCGTCTAAGATGATCCATATATGGTTCTCTCAACCCCCTTGATATCTCCAGGAGCGTAGGTGATGTTTTCACCATGATCGTTTCTGAAGGTTCTCGACTCTCCGTTTCCTTTTCTATTGGGCCTTTTCCTTTTCAATTGGGCATTTAACTTTCACTTTCTGGGGTTTCAACTACGGTTCTTTTATTTTGGTGGTAATATTTGGGCTTTGCCCCTTAAACCTTGGCTGCAAAGTCTGTAATCTTTTTCTTTTTTCAGTATGTTCTAATGAAAGCCTTAGTTACAAAAAAAAGAAATAGTTTAATTAATCATATAATCAAAGTCAAATAGTTCAGTTATTCTGCCTGGTTAGATTCTTGCATTTAAACTTTATAACCTTCACGAACAAACACTATTGATGAGAAATAGAGAAGTTGTAGCTCTATTGGTAGGATTTAGAGTCTATTTTGTATTTGTATTATTCGGTTAGAACAACATTTGTCTCATATTCTAACATGTGTCTCGTATTTGAACAAAAAAAAATCTCTCAGGACAGAACATGAAACACATGTATTTTGATTTTTATTTAAAATTGATAATTAGTAAATAAAGTTTTTGTCAAAGAATAGTAATCTTTTTTTGATCAAACACAACCTTTCATTCATTCAAATAAAGAGCTACACTCCATTGAAGAAGGATGAGTTTAGCAATAAGAGGGCTGACTTTACCACCGAGTCAGCCAAAACATTACTCAACCGAGGGACGTACACAAAAGAAACAACATCGAAAATAGAGCTAAAATGATAGATATCAAATAGAATACCAAACAAAGCCGGAGTGGATCTTCCTTCCTTCAGCATCCTGACAAGGGAGAGAGAATCTGACCGGATCATTAGAGTCTTCACTTTGACGCAGCAGTGTGCATAACCGCTGAACGTATGGCGAGTGCTTCAGCCATTAGCGCCGATGAAACGAAGCGACGGGAGTCGCTGATTGGGTCCAATAACGGGACATGAGTTAAACCTGCAAAAACACATCTAATACCACAATTTCGGGAACTTGCATCCCAAGCAGCATCAACATTACAAATAACCATACTGTCCGGAGGAGTAGGAATTTCAGTAGTGCGAGTTGAGCGAGGAGTGGTATGAGGAGTGGCTGTAACTTAATAATTTCAGTAGTGCGAGTCAAAGAATAGTAAATTCAGTGCCGTACGAAGGTTTTCTGCGGCCTATGGCAAAAAAATATTTCAAAAAAATCTATTGCTAGAAAAAAATAAAATTATAAACAGTAAAAGTTATGTATATTACAATAAAATAAAATTTACTTTATGATTTAAAAAAAATTATACAAGATTAAATTTTACAACTTCATACTAATGATTTTCTGTTTTACAAAGAAAAATTTAATAGATTAGTTTATATATATAGAAATATTTTTATATATGTATATGTAATACTTTGTATTTTATGGTAGCTATATATGGATTATTACATCAAATAACTTGTGAAACACAGTTAGTAATTTGATAGGTTATACGTTAAAAAATAATTAAAACATCATAAAAATGAAGACAACGGAACTGAAGCTAATGAAGAATATAATTTCTTCTGAGGTCAATAACATATTTATATAGACAATCTACCATATCCATAAGATGAATACAAATATTTCTAGTAACATTCTGTAAAGAAAGAAAATAATATAATTTGGTATCTGTTTTAGTTAAAAACTTAAAATAGCTCGTTTACATTTTTCTTTATCAATTAATTTATTTTAGTAAAAGAAATCAATAAAATAAACGGGATCCTGAAATTAGATGAGAAATTTGGGGGTCTGGGACTATTGCTTCTTTTTTATAAGGGTGAGCACGGCTCTGAGTAAATTAATAATGAATATCCAAAAGGATTTAAAACAAAAAGAAAGTCAGAAGATTTTTTAACTACTGGTACACGTAACCCAAACATGAGCTATACATGTATGTTTTTCGTAAGTTATTGTTCTTTTTGTCGCATGCTGAAAATTGACGTCCGACATAATGTTATTCTACTTTCTAAAAAATCTTGTACGATATCTCAGATAAGATATAATTTTCATATCAAAAGTTCTAGCATTTAATTGATTTGCTTTTAACAAACTACCATTTACCAAATTAAAAAGAAAGTGTTTTTAGCAAAAAAAAAAAAAAAAGAAAGTGTTACCTTTTATTTCTTTTGGTATGTTTGCCAATCAGATGAAACGAAAGATTAATTATATTCTTTGTTATCAAAAATAATTGTTTTCTATTTATTTTCTATAACTACTGTTTAAATAAAGGTAAGATAAATTTTTCCATCATGTGATCGAGGAGGAAACCTTTACCTCCCCAACACTAATTTTTATATTTATTTTATTATTTTCTTTTCTTCCTCACTTTTTCCCCAATTTACTCCTTTATTTTTTCTCCAATTTACTCTATTCTAATTACTCAAATTTACTTCAATGTTTACCAATCACTCTCTGTTCTCCTCATAATTGAGGTGTCTAACTTTAGTGATATATCTTTTAGCCGGGGGTTATGGATGTTTTCAAATGCTATAGTTGAAATTTTGTGGTTAAGTGGAAATGGATTTACCGACTACTTTAAATGATAGAAACATTGTGATTAATATTAAGAGTATTGAGAACTTAATATGTATCTTGATTAATTAACGAAAGTAATGTACAAGTGGGGTATAGATACAGGTATAAGGAATGAGTATAGGGATTCACTATATTCGTATACAGTACGTATTATGTACACTAATAATTAATTTGATTATAATGTTGTGAAGAGACTGGTTGTGTTCATTTTTTTTTCTCCAGAATCAATGTTACTTCTCAGAAAAATAGAGAATCAATTTTTACAGAAACGAACAAGTTCGATCTGAACTATGTAGCTTTATTTCAGTGGTGTTTCTGTTTGATGTCTGTCTAGCAGTGTTTATGTTTCTCTTTGTTTAGCCTAAACTTCATGCATGTCTCAAATATCTCTGCAAATCTATGTTTTAAATCTGTATTAGTATAGAGGTTTTGCTGTCTTGCGTTCAAGTATCTTAATTTAGAGCTATTTAAATTGATAAAATTAAACTGAAATAGAGAAAGTGGTTTGTTAGTAGTATATAAACCAAATAAAACCGTAGTACATAAATTAGGGGTGGACGCAAGGCGAATACTTGCACTTTTACGTATACTTGATACTTGCTTTGTCTTGAACGAGTAATGAATTTTTGGGCTTGTACTTGCCTTGTCGGAAACGAGTACTTGATATTTCGAGTACTTGTCTAAAAATAAGTTACTTGAAATTACTTGTCTTGTTCGATTAACTACTACTTACAAATACTTATTAATTGTTTTGATATATTTACAAATTTCTAAGAATTACTTGATAAATAATATTCTAAGAAGGTTATGAAATTTCGTTTTGTTTAATCGACTTGGTAAAAACGCGAGAATTATTTCAAATAAAATATTTGCATCTAATATAAAAAGAAATTAAGAACAGAATACATATATTTCGATATCAAAGTACTGTTTACTTCTTACAACAAAAAAATATCAGTTTAGAACTTTGGTTTTTATAGTTTAATTGTCATTTTTCAGTCATAAAAAATGTAACGAGTAATATCAAGGCGAGTCGTTAATTTTTTTGTAATACTTGTTACTTTCCTTGTACTTGCAAGTAGTAAAACTGAAGGCCTTGATATTTGACTTGGCAACAACGAGTACTTGAAAAAACGAATCGAGTACGGGTCAAGTAACAGGTATAAGGCAAGTAACGAATATTCGTGCCCAACTCTAATATAAATATTGTTCGATATATAAACTGATCAAATCAAATAAATAGAATAAGTTACAATATATGAATATGATTTAATATTGATATGCTTTCATATTTAAAATGTTCATTTTAATAATTTATTATTTTGTTTTAAGTTAACCTCTTCTTAAAGACTTTCACATTATTATTTTTTACAAGAAATGCAAAATATAAAAAAGATAAAAAAAGTCCAAATAAATCTTAATGGACTCAACCAAAGAAATAACTCAAGTACAACAAACCCACAACTTTTGGTGTAAGTCCAAGTACAAGTTCATTTAGATGTTTTTTTTTTAACGCTGGATAATTATGCTATTACAAACTATGAGAAATATTACAGACGATTCTACAGCCGACAATTCTACCTGTCTTATGAGAATTCCTGCCTGACTGCATCACCTGAGCCGCCCTATGGATCTTCGCTTGACCGGCACTCCTTGCGCCATGCTGCAGATTTCTTGTAAGCCTTTTCTCTCTTAATTCGCATAGTTCCGTTTTCTCTGGGCTCGAAACCCAGACCTAGTGGTGTAGAAGCATTAATGAACCCTTAGTCAAACCACTGGACCAAGGGGACTTCCACCATTTAGATGTTTTATGAGCATCTTTATGTTTTTTTTTTGTCAACCGAGAATCTTTATGTTAAAAGTAATAAAAATATCATCGATTTTTGATGGAAGCAGTATAAATCTGAACAGCTCGGGCATGAACAATGTACAAGTTTATTTAGATATTTTCTGAGTTTTTTGTTCTTTTTTTTGAGCAACATAGTTTTTTTGTTCTTAAGTAATGAAATATTTTATGACTTTTTGATTTCTGAAACCAATCATTTATCCCAGTTATTTTCCTTCTGTCGCCAAAGTTGAAGGGATAAGAAACCATTCAACCCTTTTCTGGATATACCCAATTTTCTTCATTTCTTGCAATAGCTTTTGTTATTGCCTTTTTCCTCTTCCTTAGGTTCAAAAGTTTACAATTACCAAGCCAAACTTTACCCACTCTCACAAACTCCGTTAGGTTTTAAACCTTACTTTGTGCTTATAACTTGAGATGAAATCAATGCCAAAACTTGTATTCCCTTTATTCACTACCGATGAATATCCTTACAATAACTAATTTAGAAATTACAACTTGGTTAAAAGTTTTAACTTAAAACTAAAACACAAGGCTCCAATTTATGAAATTAGTAACTCTCTTGATCTCTCTTTCACTCTTTAGCTCTAGGTCTCTATGCTTCTCTTTCGGATAATTTAATAAGCTGCGACGTCTCTTGTTTCTATAATGCACTAACTTCCTTTTACTATAAGGACTTGGTAAATCTTTCCTTTTCCTATTATGTAAAGTTAATAGCCGACAATGGATTTCAATACGGACTGAGATGTGGATTTGGGTTAAAGTTAGTTGGGACCATCTTCAACAAACCCCAGCATTTTTTTATTAAGCCATTACCCTCAATTTCCCCCATTAAAGTGGCCAAGCCAACAAACAGAATACTCCACCAGATAAGTCCAAGGAAGATTTCTCCAAATTCTTCATAGATGGAGTAGTGGCAAACCTACATGTGAAACCACAGACCCAAATGTCAAGATTACTCACTGGAGATACCTTGTAGAACTTTGTGTCAACAAGTTAGAAGTGGTCCATGACTTCATTGAAGCAAAGTATATCTTCGACAACCTATTTTCCTCTACTGAGATGAGCAATATAGTCTTTCTGAAGAAGAATAAAGAGTCTGAGGATAAAAAGATACACACCCAATGTCGTTTTTGAAAAAAACAGAGAACTTATAGTATTTTTAATTCCGATTTAGTTCACTTTTCAGTCAGATTAGGACACATTATTCATGTTTGGTAATTGTTTGTATTTGGTAAAACTGTTAATTATCATCAATCAAAACGGTTTCTCTTGCAGATGTGGGTGACATGAGCAAAATAAAACATATTACATTTTTAGATTTTAATATATTAGGGTTCATCAAGTGAACATTAAGTTTTTAAGTAAAAAATGTGATCATCAAGGCAAAACTAGAAACTTGTTATGTTTCTCTCAACAACCTGGAAGTGGTCCAAGAGTTCACTGAAAAAGTTTTTCTTCAGCATCTTTTTTCCTTCTTTTGACATTAGTAAAATAGTCTTGATAAAGCACGAGTTTCAGCATATCTCTGAAAGACTATTTGAAAAAGAACTATACTACGATATCATTATGAAGAATAAGAAGAAGATAGAGCTTGGGGTTGCAAGTTCTCTTTATAATGTATATATCATTCTATATATCCTTGATTATGAACCAATATCATAAATTATATATTCAAGTTATGCACGCAACAAAAAACAACCATGAGAATGAAGATTCTTTTACCTCTTTGTTTGCTTGCTAATAAACAAGTATTTTCTGATCAACATCATCTATGATTTCTTGACTCAGCTGTTACACACATAAAAACTGAACGTAGTCGTGAAATTTGTAAGTAAAGAAAAATGAAGACATTTGACTGAACAATCAAACTTGGGAATCACTTTAAACCAAATATATTAAGCGAAGATAAAAAAAAGAGAGAGAGAAAGTAAACGACTTCATCTTGTTTGGAGAAAGACATTGCACATCTTCCAACTTTAGTTTGCATCACTCCACAGTTTCAAACGAATCACCATCCTGTCTTTAAAAAACTAGCATGAGACTCAACTTACAAAACCATTTAGACACAAAAGAGTAAAGAAAATCTTACCTTTTCATATCCTGCTCTAAAAGCAAATCTATCAATGAGATAGACAACTACGACAGATTGTCTCTTTAAGACATCTTCAGCTCCTACATCACTGAAATATTTCACTTTGATGTCTTATATATACCCCTGAGATTAGTTTAAGAAAAAAAAATTCATGTTACTCTTTAGATAAGCTAACAGAAATGTTAATTATTGAAACAAGAACTAGAAAAACAAAATAAGTTTACTTGCTAAACCCTTAATGCTAAAATCCAAAAATGTAATATGTTTTATTTTGCTCATTACACTCATATCCGTAAGAAAAATCGTTTCGGTTGAAAACAAATAACTTTACCAAATAAAAATTATTACCAGACATGAATGTGTCATAACCTAACTGAAAAATGAACTAAATCAGAAATATAAATAATTTAAGATCTCTGACTCTTCCAAAGATAATCTTCGCGTGTATCTTTTTCTATTCTGTCATAACCTAACTGAAAAATGAACTAAATCAGAAATATAAATAATTTAAGATCTCTGGCTCTTCCAAAGATAATCTTCGCGTGTATCTTTTTCTATTCTCAAACTCTTTATTCTTTGTCAAAAGTATGTCATAGGATGTTGTATTATCAAATAGTTCTTCAGAAACATATTGGAACTCATGCTCTGTCATGATTATCTTGCTTATCTCAGTAGATGGCAAGAGGATTTCAAAGTTATACTCTACTTCAACGAAGTCATTGAACACTTCCAAGTTGTCTAGAGAAAGTTAGGCTAGGTCTTTCCAGTGAGTAAGATTGACCACTTGGGTGTGTGGTTCCACGTACATGTTCTCTGAGACTCCATCTATGAAAGAGGTGAAGAAACTTTTTGGGGTTTTACTGTGGATCACTCATGGTGATTAGAGAACTTCAACTGGAAAATTGATGTAGATGGTGATGGCATGTAAGTTAGACGTTGGGGGTTCGTGAGAGGTTGGTTTAGAGTAGATAGTTGAATCTGAGGAGGATTTAAACATGCAAGAACAGAAGCCATTGCTGCAAGAGATGAAGAAAACTGGATATCCTAAGGATTGTTTGAAAACGAAACATTTTGGTACTGCAAATTCTCTTTTTAATGCATGTAGGGTTCTCTATCCTTGAATATTAACCAATTTCATAAATTATGTGTAAAGTTTTGCACGCAACAAGAAAAACAACTAAAAAAAAATTTGTTTGCTTGATGATAAACAAGTATTTTCTAGTTAACATTATCTTTGATTTCTTGACTGCGTTGTCATACACATGCACTGAACAAAGTTGTGAAATATGCAAGTGAAAAAAAATGAAGACATTTGACCGGACATAATCTCTACTAACACTATTATATTTGAATAGTATAAACACACAAAATTGATTGTTTAGATGATAGTGAAATCAACTAGTCTCAATAACTACGTTGTATTTTAATGATTGACAAAATAATATATATTGACTAATTCATCTTTTATCATATAAAATAATTAGTTCAAATAAAATTATTATTTATGTTTTAATCACATAATAAAAAAGTTTAAACTGAATATGCAAATTGATCTTCTGCAAATTTGCAGATTTCACCAACATGATGGCATTATTAAACTATTAAAGTTTCCAATAAAAGCAATCATAAAACAAAATTAAAATACAAACCATGTAGAACCTTAACTTGGCGGCTTGAAGTTATGAGTTGACTCAAAAGGAAAAAACAAATTAGGGATTTGCTTTGCAAACTTTTTTAAACTATTAAAGTTTCCAATAAAAACAATCATAAAACAAAATTTAAATACAAACCATGTAGAACCTTAACTTGGCGGCATGAAGTTATGAGTTGACTCAAAAGGAAAAAAAAACAAATTATGGATTTGCTTTGCAAACTTTTTTAAAAACCTATGCTTTAAAATTTGGATATAATGTTATGGAGAGGTTGTTCATTTTTTTTTTCCAAAACCAGTGCAACTCTAGTTCTTTGTCTCTAATTTCTCTCTTAATATATGGTTTGAATTTGTATTTGTTTGGAGGTTTGGTGTCCTGTGTTCAAGTATCTTAGTTATCTTGATTTGCTCTAAAGATATTTATCTAACTTGCCCTCGAAGCTTTTTCTCTCAGAAACATTCGTTTGCATAAGATCTTCTCCTTGCCACACACTCCATCGTCTATGTGCTCGATGAAACCCGATTTAACTTTATTATTTTTACTTTTTCTTCTTTTGAGTTTTTTGAAGATGAAATCAAAACCCTGATAAATTTAGATCAAAATCAGTTCTGAAAATTTTAGACTATCGCTTTTTCCTCGGTTTATTTGTTACCACATCGTCTATGCGTTCAAGTATCTTTATTTATCTTGTTAACAAATCCAGCATGTCTCTAATTTCTCTATTAATCTATGTTTTGAATCTGTATTAAAGTAGAGGTTGGTGTCCTGCATTTAAGTATCTTCAATTCTCTTGCTTTTCTCTATAAACATTTATGTCTCCTGCCCTCAAATTGCTTTCTTATGCCTCGATTGGTACAGCAGATGAAGAAGCAGTAGTAGTATTCTGTAGAAGCAGTATGCTGCAGAAGTTGTATGCTCTAATTAAATTTTCTAATAAAATGATTGGTAGAAGCGATAAATGTTCATATAATATTATCAGAAAAATTAATATATGACTCATAATTTATTTTTATAAATCATATAGATATGTTTAATTTCTAATATATAATATATAAATATATATTATTTTATTTTTATTAAAAATAATGAATCTTATTTAATTATAAAATTAAATTAAATTTTCAATGTAAAATACTATTATTTAAAAAATAAATGTAAATATTATTTTTAAATTTAAATTTATTTTTGGATATAAAAATAATTTTGATATTATTAAATAAAATAAACTAATTATATATAATTTTTATATAAATTATCATTATTTATCTATTGGTAGAGCAGTAAATGTTCATATAATATTATCAGAAAAATTAATATATGACTCATAATTTATTTTTTATAAATCATATAGATATGTTTAATTTCTAATATATAATATATAAATATATATTATTTTATTTTATTTTTTATTAAAAATAATGAATGATATATGTAATTATATAACTTATATTATATTTCAAATGTGAAATATTTTTCTTTTTAAAAAGTTAAAATAATTAATCACAACTTTTATTTTTAAAACATAATTTTTTTATTATGAACATAATTTTTTATATTATTAAATAAAATATATTAATTATATATAATTATTTTAAAAAATTTATATATTATAACTGCAAATGCTCTACCAAAAACTCTATACGAAAGCATTGAGTAAAGAGCATTTGGAAAGCATTAGCATCTTATAAATGTTCTTGTTAATACTTTTGTGATAAATGTTAATTGGATAATCAAGAGCATAATGCTCTGCCAATCACACACTTAGTTTTACCCTTAGTTTGAAAGATACTCATCCTCTCTCTCTCACGGCTACGTAACTTCTTTGCTGCATATTCCATCTTCTATGTGCTTGAATGAAAACCGACTATGGTCTAAAAGATTAATTTCTGTTACCAAAAGTTATTTGTAAATTAATGCTGAAAATCCAACAAATATGTATCTCATGTATTTATTTATTATATCTTAAAAACATTGATTATTTTGATTACATAAAATAATAATGTTTTTAACTGGAGAATGAATTCTCAGTTTACCCTATTGTGAAATTTCAGCATAAGAGATGTGTCAAAGACCAAGAGTAAGAGATCATATGTACAGAGAACGAACAAGTTCAATTCGAACTATGTAGGTTTTTTTCAATGGTGTTTTTGTTTGATGACGGTGTGGTTGTTTGTAATATATGTTTTGATTTGTATTAGTTTGCAGGGTTGGTGTCCAGCGTTCGAGTATCTTTGTTTATATTAGAAAACACACAGATTGAAAGCACCCCGCCCCTACTCAACTTGGTTGGATCATTAACTTTATATATCGTATCGAGATGCAAACGTTGTATCTACAAATAGGCCTGATCAAAGATGCGAAATCGAAATGAAGTTTGCTCCTCAAAAAAAAAAAAGTCAATAAAAATATAGGAGTTGGGAGAAATCGAATGAATTATGTATATTGCTTCACAAAAAAGCTCAATGAAACAAATGAACAAAACAAACCATAAAGGCTTTGCTGCTTGCCTGTTTTTAATCTTCAGGTATCTTCAACCTGAGAATGGAACACAAAGCTTGGAAAAGTAGTTGTGATATCCCTGCAAGCACACAGAAAACAAGATCAAGACCTTAATCTATTGCAGATCATCGAGAGAAAACGAAACCAGAGAAGCAATAATGTTGCATAATAGAATCAATCCCGGCTATATAGATGGAAACTCACTTGAGATACTGAAGAGTCATGTTCTTAAGAAGGCTGGGATGTCTAAGAACAAGGCTTCTCCACTCTTCCTTATCGATCTTTCCATCATGTTTTGTGTCTGCTTCCTCAAACGTCTGAACAATCAAAACTCATGAAATCACTTTCAACCAAAGATATTGTGCGAAGAGGAAAAAAAAAAAAGAGTAAACAGCTTACCTTGTCGATTATATCCTCAATGACAGTATCCTTCAAGTTCATTCCAGATTCAGCAAGGGTAGCGACAACCATTTGTTTCACCTGGAAAAAATGTCGGTAAGGAAGATGATGATAAAGTGCTATTTGAAAATATTTACCTCTTGCCGTTCAATGAACCCTTGCTGCTTAAGATCATATAGCTGAAATGAAACTGCAAGAAAACAACATATATATATATATACCATGAATCTGAAACTAAATTAGTGGGGGATATGTTTTATCGACAAGCTATTAGTGACGTACAGTGGATTTTGTCATCTATAGGAGCATTTGGGTGAAAAACGGAGAGAGCACGAGCAAACTCTTCAAAACCAAGTATTCCATTGTGTTTTGTATCAAACAAATCAAAAACCTACAACACCAAAAGCAAATCATAACTTGTTCTTTAATAAAACGGAATTATGAAGAAAGAAACATTACCCGATCTGCAAACAGACTCTCTTTTTTGTTTGTCTTAAACAAAGCCAGTTGAAACTCTTCCTGATACAGAGATTTAACAAGAGTTGAGTAAACTAGACAGAGATTGTGTCTACAAGTACCAAAAGGAAGCTATACCTTGTTTATCAGCCCATCATCAATGACGGCACTGCTGATTTTCTTAAACAGCTCATAAAGAGCTTCTATTTCACTCACACTAACTGCAAAAGGAAACAAACTCAATCGTCAGAATGATTATCATTATTCCTCTTATGGTATCTCCATAGAATCATATAAAGAAGGAAGAGTAGAGAAGCTGATAGGCATACAAACAGTATCTCTTGCAAGCAGCTCAGGGTCTCCGAGGCCACCAGGTTGTTTATACAAATCAAGATCAAAACACCCTAAAACAGAGGTGCACAAATGCTTGAAACCGTCTATGCACTGCGCCATGATGATATCTTAACCAAATCAAATCTCTCCATGCCTGCAAATAAATCAACCTCTGAGAAGAAGAAGAAGAAGAAGTGAAAAAACTCTATAGAAACAAACAAACGTTTTGAACACCTTTTAACCATTTCCTAAGTTCGTCTGAGAAAAGATGCGCTCTGCGATGATCTGATCTGTGAATGTAAAATGCAAATCAGATGAAATAAGAAACCAAGTTAGAAGATAGGAGGAGGCTCAGACAAAAAAAGATTCCTACTTTCGTCAAGTCAAATTAAAAAGGGCAACAAGACATTGCCTTGCAAACTTACAAACTCAAGTCATTGTCGTTATTACCAGATTGGTTACTTATGTCCACACAAAACGTAAACAAATCAATCATATCCTTAACGAATATAGAAGAAAATAATAATAAAAGTATGCAACATAATCGAATTATCGAGTTACGATAGATTCATAAACGAAATCGGATTATACAATCTAGACGGATTCAATCGAAGCATGTCGTAATCTAGCTATATGAATCCGATCTAGATCCCCAACAAGACCAAATCAGTAAGAGGAATACGACGGCGTTTACCGATTTCGATTGATTATCAATCACAAGGCGGGGGCTCTTCGCGGTGGGGGTTGGAAACTGGAGATTGTGGTGAGGTGAGAGAGAAGATCAGAGACGATGAAAGAGTTAAAAGAACAAATAAAAACCTGAGAAAATCCTTTTTTCAACCTAAATAAAATTATAACTCCAATAAATAACCTTTTATCATTAATTAATATTAATGTTAGGGAAAAAAAACATTTATGAATTATTGTTTTCATAATGTTAAAATATTGTTATAGTTGTTAAAGGGCCGGGAAGGAGAGTGAGTGGTTTATAATAAAGAAGAAGCTAAAAACAACGTGTCACACGTCGGGTTTGTGGTGCCTGTGTCAGTGCTGCGCTGTACTATTCAAAGCTGTTTTTAATCGTTTTTTATTTAACCGGCCAAGAAGCTTCGATTAAACCGGGAACTATCATCTTTAATTATTTGTAGTATAAACCCAATTAGTTATTGGAAAGTACATTTGATCAAATAACTTTAAAATAGTGAAGTGTTACAAAGAATGCACATAGGAATAAGACTATTCATTTCAACATGTCTAATTATAAACAACTAATTAAGTAATAGTCAGTCATCATAAAATCAAATCAAAAGTATAGATTTTCAATTGGAACAAAAAACTTATAGTTTTAACTTTTTGACAAATTTCTGTTAATTTGAAACGCTAATTAAATTTTTAGGTTCGTCGAAGAACGAAATTTTTATATAAAAACTATATAAAACATAGTTTAACTATATAACATAGCACCGGCAATGGTTTAATCATCAATGAACATGGAAACTATACATTTACAAAAAAAAAAAAAACATGGAAACTATAGTTCGTAGTAAGTTAAAAAAAAAACTACAGTTCATCGTAAGTTCAAAAAAAAAAAAAACTATAGTTCTTCGTGATCCTGGCTTTCATCTTAGTCTTTAACGGAAACCTAGCGGCTAGCTTCGGTAATAATTTTATCGTCAAAGACCTTGGAAACGGCTACACAACAGCTCACTCAGGTAAACCAGGTAAGAATAGATATTTTTTTTTTTTTTTTGTAACTTAGGTAAGAATAGATATTGGAGAAGAAATTTAAACAACTTACAAATATGAAAATTTTGATACGCTATGAATGTCATAAACAATAGTCTTTTTTATGTCTGAATTTCTATTAATTTGATCTAATACTTTGTTTACTCTGGTGCATGTGTATAAACGTGATAGTGCTTACTCAAAGAATCCATTAAATATCATAATGTTTTACAACCATGGAATAACATAAGGTTTTACAAGCTTAGTACAAATGGATATTTCTTTTAATTGATGAAGCACAAGATGTGTAGCTAATCAATGCTAAAATATAAATTAAGTGGTCGACAAATTAGATATAACTTACCTTGAATCGGTTTAGGCCAATTTCAATGGGTTACATATACCTTTTTCTTCTTTTTCATATTAATCGGTAGGTATAGAAGAATATCGATCCATGTCAACAGAAATAATCACAAAACCGACACTTTTTATCATATACCGAACACATCCGCTAAAGCAGATTACTGAGCCTTAAGGGAGTCACTAAACCGGCTCGACTTGGACGACAATAGCACAGAGAGATTCGACCCGATAGACACGACACGAGTCAAGGAATCAGCGCGGTGGTGTCTGCACCTGAAAGAACCAGCGTGTGTCGTCGGAGAACATAGGCAATTTTGCCTCCCAGGTTTACCGGAGGACGAGCCCCAACGGCGCAAACTCGGTGAGTTTTGGTCTTGGCTCTGTTTCTTGGTAGGCTCAAGCGCTGAACCACCGGAAGGTTTAGCTTTGATCTTGGCTAAACTTATGGAATCTCCAAGAATTGGGGCTGAAGGGTTTTCTCTCGCCATGGTTTTGATGAAAATAAAGAACGATTTGTGTTGTTGTTGTTGTTGTTGTTGTTGTTTCCAAGGAATGTATCTGTGGTTACTTATAATGGTGACTTGTGAGAGAAGGCAGCTAAAAATAGTGACAAACTGCATTTTTTTAAAGATTCAGTTGGTTAGTATTCTAGAAAAGAAAAAAAGAAGAATTAGGGGAATCTATTTGACTTGGTGGTTATATTCTTCTTTTTCTGGTAACACACTTGTACATTTGTGCATGGATACTGTTATGAATTGTCAAATAATTAGGAATAAATTTGATTACTGAAAATATATTGAAAACTGATTTTGTCAGCGCCAAACTGATATTCCAGAACTGACGAATTTGAAGATCTTATAAGTTATAACCAAAAAAAAATCCAAAAACATTTGCTTGCCTTTTTAGGCTTGTCCCTATTTTTTGTTTGGGGACGACCTAAAAATTCAAACCCAAATTAAAGCACCTCAGATTGTTGGAAAGTCAAAGTCGCCTCAAAAGATTTAGATACCTTGTGAACCAAACTTTATAACCGACATGAGTTGAACGTCTAGATACTATGTAGGCCTGGGCTTTTATAACTGGGTCCAGAAACCAAAAAAAATACCTATTGGGCTTTGTAATCTCATATGTTCGGAGGTCGGGTCGGATCGGATATAAACCATTATCCAAATAAAAAATCGGACATAACTGAGTTTTATGAAAGCACATATATATATGTGTCTCTTCGATTATATCTCTCACTTTTTCCTCGGTTACATCTCGTCTGTTCCTCTTCTCTTCGGCGGTGGAATCCTAGTTCCCACAAAAACTCCTCGATTCAACCCCGTAATCACTGCAAATGGCCACTTTAAATCATTTGTGTTCTCTCCATTCGACTGCATTATATCTTTCCAGCAATCAATCACAAGTTCTTCTTCTTTCTTCTTCTTCTTGTTCGGAAATTCAATCAATATTATTGTTGTTCTTGTTCTTCTTCATATTTATTTGAAATCGATATTGGTCTTGACTTGTTCATCTCTTGTCTTGATTTCATTGAAACAGATGGACTCCTCATCATCTCTTGATCGACAAACCCGTAACAAAGAAGGTGACTTTAAAACTCCGGATAGCAGCAAAAGTAAGAGGAAAGAATGTGAAGGAAGTTCTCAACCATCTGATATCCTGCATATTTCCTCTGTTTTACCTTATCATCCATGTGCATCTTGATCATTTAGACTAGGATTTAGCCATGCCTAGGTTGCATTTTGCATACATAAGTCCTTATCAGGTATTGGAGTACCACATGAAGTTCTTAGAGACATTTGGGTGCATTTGTGGCTCAAAAGAAGTGATAAAAGTGATCAAGAGACGAGCAGCCCCAGAGTGACCTCCCGGAGTGACCCTTCCTGGTCACTCGCCTTCCAACACCATCCTAGAGTGACCTACCCCAGTGACCCTTCCTGGTCACTCGCCTGCCAACACCATCCTGGAGTGACCTACCCGGTGACCCTTCCTGGTCACTTTCGCTGCCGATGCCATCCTGGAGTGACCCTGCCTGGTCACTCCGTGTTCCGTTTCAGCTCAAAACTTAACATTAATCAGGGGTATTTTGGTCATTTGTTATGCACGTTTTACTCTTCTAAAACCTAAGTTTAAGTACTTTGTAAGCCATTGGAGGCTAATCTATCTTTTACACTAAAAAAACATCAAAAACCTATTGAAAGAGTTCATCTTTTGGATCATTGATTCTTGTGTTCTTACTGTTTTTGTTGATTGCTTATTATTATCTCTTTCATAATTAATCTGAAATCCAATATGTGTTTAAGGGGAATCATGAGTATTAGTGAGTGATCACCATTTGAATTCATGGGGTAGGAAGATTGAGGGTGATTAGGCTAGATTTAGGATGTTTATGTGTAGATCATTCTTAGTCCTTACTAGTAGAGTATCCATAATGCATCTTCTGAGTTGGCCACTCAAAAGTTGATCTTTAGGCATTTCCCACCCACAAGGTGTTCTATGAAATGCCTGAGACAACTCTCCAAAGCTTTTAACATACTTTACCAAAGACATTTGTTGTTAAAGGTGTTAAGATAGCCAATAAACTTGTTAGTAATGATTGCTTTCATATTATTCAACCAAAGACATTTGATGTTTGAAATGTGTTAGCAAATGAGCATTCATCTAGACATAGAGCTTGCTTAGAAATGTGTCTAGGCTTAAGGTTGATAGTTTGATTGATCATTTGCCATCTTTAGTTCGAAACTTGATCACCCAAGGTCTAATCCCTATACCCATGAGTTCTCTTTTCCTATAGTCAAGAAAGTTATTTCTTTTATTGCATTCTATTATTAGTAGTAGTTTAAAACCATCCAAATTATCGGTTGCACTTAGATTAAGTAAGTACTTGCATTCTTAGTGCTTTGAATCCCTCAGAACTGGTTCGACATTCACTCATACTACAACATTTGCCTTAGGAGCCTTGAAAACTCCTAACATCAAATTGACGCCGTTGCCAAATTCTGAGTAGATTTAAACATTGAGATTTAGTGACTTGCTTGAGACTAAGTCGTTTTTTCTTTTATCTTGTTACTGATTCTCCATCTTCATTTCCCTTGGCATTTCAGGTGTATGAACTTGAGGAGTAGAGGCACAACAAACCTTGTTCCAAGAGTTGAAGACATTAGAGCATTTGAAAGGGAAATTAGAAGAAGGAGACAAGCAGAAGAGCAACAGGCTCACTTTGAGAGGTTGGATACAGACATGGAAAACTTACCACAAGGTGGAAATGTGAACGGTCAAGGTGCTGACGACCCTCCACCACAAGGGCCACAACACCCACAGCGCCCAGCTCGAGCCATTGGAACCTATGACCGCCCTAACATTCATGGGCATAGGTTGGGAATTAGAGTCCCAGCTGTGGAGGCCAACAACTTTGAGATCAAATCAGGACTCCTCAACGTGATCGAGAACAACAAGTATCATGGCTTGGCTGTAGAGGACCCATTTGATCACTTGGACAGGTTTGACAGCTACTGTGGGTTGTCAAAAACAAATGGAGTGTCCGAGGATGCTTTCAAGCTCAAGCTATTCCCTTTCTCTTTGGGGGATAAGGCACGCCAGTGGGAGAAGTCTCTACCAAGCGATTCCATCACCACCTGGGATGACTGCAAGAGAGCTTTCTTGGAGAAGTTCTTCTCAACTTCAAGAACTGCAAAGCTAAGAAATGAGATTTCCAGTTTCCAACAGAAGAACTTGGAAGGATTCAGTGAAGCTTGGGAGAGATTCAAGGGCTATCAAGCTCAATGCCCACACCATGGATTCTCCAAGGAAAGCTTGCTAAGCACATTCTACGAGGTGCACTCCTAAGTCTGAGCCAGATTGGACACAGCTAGTAATGGGTTCTTTTTGGGAAGAACTGAGGAAGAAGCAGAGGCTCTGGTTGACAACATGGTTAAGAGTGATGCAGTCTACAATGGAGACCACGACAGAGGCAGTAGAGGTGATGACAAGCAAACAAGGAATGAGATAAAGGTTCTACAGGAGAAGATTGACACACTCCTTGCTGATAAGGCCACACAAGCGCAAGTGAACTTTATTGGTAACCCACACCAGGAGATACCTCCTACTGTCAATGAGGTGGAGGGTTTGGAAGGACAAGAGGAATTGTGTTTCATCAATAGCAATGGTAGCTGGTACAAAAAGGATCCCAACTTTCAGTACAACAACTACCAACAGAAGTCCTATTCCAACAACCACCAGAGTAGTTCCCAGCCTAGAAACAACCAGCAAGGCAGCTATCAGCCTCAGCAAAACCCCTCTCCTGGTTCCTCTGCTCCTCAAGAGAGCAGCACTGATACCTTACTGAAACAAATCTTGGAGTCTCAGACTAGAAGTGAGAAGCATGTTGGTTATGAGTTGAAGAACCTTCATTCCAAGATTGATGGGAGCTACACTGATCTGAACAACAAATTCTCACACCTTGCTTCTACAGTCAAGAATTTAGAGAATCAGTTTGCTTCCATGAACACTCACCAGAATCGCCAGCAAGGGTCTCTACCTGGAAAATCTGACCAAAACCCCAAAGAGACCATGAAAGCTATTACACTCAGGAGTGGTAAGAAATTACCACCTAATGCTCAAACCAAGGATGCTGAGAAACAAGGTGGGGAGGTAGCTATCAACATAGATGATGAAGTGGTAATTGTTGATGAGAAGATCAATAATGAAATCTTGGAGAAGATTGTGGAAGCAAAAGGTAAAGGAAAGGCTGGAGAGGAGAAGAAAACAGTGAAAGATGGTGAAGTTGTTACTCCAGCAAATGATAATTCTTCCGCTCCCCCTCCCTATGAACCCAAACTTCCATTCTCTGGTAGATTCAAGAAGCAGCTGCTAGAGAAGTACAAAGCCCTGTTTGAGAAGCAAATGAGTGAAGCTCAAGTCGCGATGCCCATCATTGATGCTTTCATGCTGATTCCTCAATACAGCAAGTACCTGAAAGATGTTGTGGCAGCAAAGAAGAAGGAGATGGAAAGCATGATGATCCTTACCCATGAGTGCAGTGCCATCATCCAAAGGCTTGATGTTCCAGAGAAGCTAGAGGATCCAGGATGCTTCACACTACCTTGTGCTCTTGGACCTATGATATTTGAGAAATGTCTCTGCGATTTGGGAGCTAGTGTCAGCTTGATGCCTTTATCTATTGCAAAGAAGCTTGGATTCAATCAGTACAAGAAGTGTAGACTCTCTCTCTGGTGTTGGCTGATCGTTCAGTGAAGTACCCTGTGGGCATCTTAGAGGACCTCCCTGTGAAGATTGGAAGTTATGAGATACCTACAGACTTCGTCGTGCTTGAGATGGGTGAGGAGGCTAAAGATCCATTGATCCTAGGAAGGCCATTCTTAGCAACAGCAGGAGCTATTGTTAATGTGAAGGAAGGCAAGATTGACCTCCATTTGGGTCAAGAGAATATACTCCACTTTGACATCAAGGAGAAAATGAGGAAACCAATTGTGTTCGGGCAAGCCTTCTACATTGAAGAGATGGACACACCTGCTGATGAGCACCTTGAAGAGTTACCACCTGAGGACGACGATGAGGGGGAATCTGCCTCCACTCACTTCCTATAGAAGGTACTCCACCTTTCCCTTGTATATATTAGCTTCAATTGCATTCTAGTTTTTCTTTTCGGTAGCTCTCTCATCTTAAACAACACAGAGACTGTGTGACTCAAGTTTGGGGGAGTTAACCAAGTATTTGATCATGTTTTCTTTGATGTTTTTGCATTGAGTCTTGCATTTCATATAAAAAAAAATTCGAAAAATACAAAAGAAAAAAAAAATTTCATCATTTAGTTTGCATCACTTGCATTGATAGGAGAGTCTAGAGCATATAAGTTTCATTCACTTGCATTGGGAGCAATGATTTAAAATGCCTTGTAAAGAACACCACCTTGCACCTGAGTAGTTTATGCACTCCTCTAAAAGACTTGTATGCTTCGAGCCTTGAAAACTCTTACTGAAACTCATTGATTGCTGAAACTCAGTCTTTGAAGCCAACTACAATCTTAATTGAACTGAATGAACTTAATGCATCTTGCTCATAGTCTCTTGTGTACTGAATTATGGCTATACACACTTGAGTTGTCACATCTTTTATGCCAATCTCTTTGACAACCTCTAGTGGTAGACCACTCCCAAAACCCTTTACTCCTTTTAAGCTTTCATTGATTGATGAGTGAGGCCTTTTTCGAAAAGTCTTACATGCACATAATGTTGAGAGTATTGGGAACGACAATGCTTGGTCTTCATTCTTGCTATATTAGACACACTATTGTCTAGCCATAGGATGGGGGTGAGTGTTGTAAATTTTGATTTGGGAAAATGGAAAAAGTTGAAGGAAAAGAATGAACTCTTTGTGCTTAATTGACTAGCCTTTATGGGATAAGTAGAGAAACCTTTAGCTCAAGTTTGTGAAAAGTCTTGGCCCCCAAATAAAAAATAATAAAAAAAAAAGAGAAAAAAAAAGAATAAAAAGAATAAAAAGGGGGTTAGCAAAGTTAGTAAGAGCTAAGAGGTCATAAAATTTGGTAAATCCCTTGTTGAATAAAGAGTTTTGTGTTGAGAAATGTTCTTGAGTTCTTTGGGTGAGAGATGTGAGTTGGGTTTAGTATTGAGAAATGAATGTGTAACATGTATGTTTGGGAAAAGGGTAGAACAATGGAGACTGAGCATTGTATGCATAAGTTGATCTCTTTCTTAGATATATTATGTGCAATGTCAAGGCTACTTGTCTTGAGAATATACCCCTTTGAAAATCACATGTCTTGAAACTCTTGACTCACTTGAATAAAAAGCCTTCCCTTACCCAAATGATTTGGACCAGTTGACCATTTGCAAGAACTCACTTGTTGTTGTGCTTAATGAGCGTGAGAGTTGGCTGATTTGATTGTGTGAATGCATGATGGTGAGTGTAGGGGCAAAAAGAGCTAAGATAGGTCTAGAGAAGCTAGAGTATAATAAGAGAGAGTGTGCTCATGTTTTAATTCAAATGTTGAATCAAGTGATGTGTGTTTTTCTTTTGGCTATGAGCTCCCGCCTTCAAACCTCTTTCCCTATGAGTTCTAGAAAGTTCACTTGTGGACAAGTAAAAGAACAAGTTTGGGGGAGTTGATATCCTGCATATTTCCTCTGTTTTACCTTATCATCCATGTGCATCTTGATCATTTATACTAGGATTTAGCCATGCCTAGGTTGCATTTTGCATACATAAGTCCTTATCAGGTATTGGAGTACCACATGAAGTTCTTAGAGACATTTGGGTGCATTTGTGGCTCAAAAGAAGTGATAAAAGTGATCAAGAGACGAGCAGCCCCAGAGTGACCTCCCGGAGTGACCCTTCCTGGTCACTCGCCTGCCAACACCATCCTAGAGTGACCTACCCCAGTGACCCTTCCTGGTCACTCGCCTGCCAACACCATCCTGGAGTGACCTACCCCAGTGACCCCTCCTGGTCACTCGCCTGCCGATGCCATCCTGGAGTGACCCTGCCTGGTCACTCCGTGTTCCGTTTCAGCTCAAAACTTAACATTAATCAGGGGTATTTGGTCATTTGTTATGCACGTTTTACTCTTCTAAAACCTAAGTTTAAGTACTTTGTAAGCCATTGGAGGCTAATCTATCTTTTACACTAAAAAAAACATCAAAAACCTATTGAAAGAGTTCATCTTTTGGATCATTAATTCTTGTGTTCTTACTGTTTTTGTTGATTGCTTATTATTATCTCTTTCATGATTAACCTGAAATCCAATATGTGTTTAAGGGGAATCATGAGTATTAGTGAATGATCACCATTTGAATTCATGGGGTAGGAAGATTGAGGGTGATTAGGCTAGATCTAGGATGTTTATGTGTAGATCATTCTTAGTCCTTGCTAGTAGACTATCCATAATGCATCTTCTGAGTTGGCCACTCAAAAGTTGATCTTTAGGCATTTCCCACCCACAAGGTGTTCTATGAAATGCCTAAGACAACTCTCCTAAGCTTTTAACATACTTTACCAAAGACATTTGTTGTTAAAGGTGTTAAGATAGCCAATAGACTTGTTAGTAATGATTGCTTTCATATTATTCAACCAAAGACATTTGATGTTTGAAATGTGTTAGCAAATGAGCATTCATCTAGACATAGAGCTTGCTTAGAAATGTGTCTAGGCTTAAGGTTGATAGTTTGATTGATCATTTGCCATCTTTAGTTCGAAACTTGATCACCCAAGGTCTAATCCCTATACCCATGAGTTCTCTTTTCCTATAGTCAAGAAAGTTATTTCTTTTATTGCATTCTATTATTAGTAGTAGTTTAAAACCATCCAAATTATCGGTTGCACTTAGATTAAGTAAGTACTTGCATTCTTAGTGCTTTGAATCCCTCAGAACTGGTTCGACATTCACTCATACTACAACATTTGCCTTAGGAGCCTTGAAAACTCCTAACATCACCATCCAAAGTGACTTCTCAACCATCCAAAGTCAAGCGGCTCCTCCCAACAAGATCAGAAGTATGGGAACATTGTACAAGAACTAAGGAGGACCGAGACAGGTGTATATGCAACTATTGCCAGAAGGAATACTCGTGTCTCACCACATCAGGGACCACAAATCTGAAGAAGCATCTTGAAATCTGCAAGAACCATCAAGCATGGCCAGCTAGCAAAAACGAGAAACAAAAAGGTATTGCTGAAGATGGGAAGCTCAAGACGTGTAAGCTTTCTGAAACTGTGTTTAGAGAAGCCACAAATGAGATGATTCTGTTGGGACAATTGCCTTTAGCATTTGTTGATAGTGTGGCATGGTAGCATTTCTGTAAAAAGGTATGCTTTCCTTAAGTGTTCCTTTAGCGTTTGTTGTTTAGTTTTTTCAATACAATCTTTAAATTTATGTCTCTGATTTATATGTTTGTAGGCAATGATGTACACTCCTCATTCAAGAAGGACCTCAACTAAAGACATCGTAAAGATGTATGTGGAGAAGAAAGAGGCATTGAAGAGATGGTTCTTATGCAATAAGCAACGTGTGTCCATCACTACAGATTTATGGGTATCCCAAACAACAGGTTATACATTAGAAACATACTTGATTATTTTTTCATTAGCAACGTCTTCTATCACTTACTAACATTGTATAATTTTTTCTTTGTAGGTGCTATTTACATGGTGATCACATTGCATTACATTGATCCTTTCTGGCGCTTGAAGAAATTGATCATATGCTTCAAGCACATCACGGATCACAAAGGTCAGACTATAGCTACTGTTTTGCTAAATTGCTTGGCTGAATGGGGAATTGAGAAGGTCTTTTGTATTACCCTTGACAATGCTACTGCGAATAGTTCTGCGTTAAGGAAGTTTCATACTGCATTTGCCTTAGTGTCTGAGCAGTCTCTTGTCTTAGATGGTGAGTTCTTGCACATGAGGTGTAGTGCTCACATAATAAACTTGATTGTGAGGGATGGAATGGCAGAGATAGACCAGAATGTGGCTGCTATCCGTAACGCTATCGCCTATGTCAGATCACATACAAATAGGCTGAGGTCTTTTGAGCTAAAGGTGGACTCGGGTAAGATCACAAGAGGAAGCTTGCCTTTGGAAGTCAAGACAAGGTGGAATATAACGTATCTGATGCTGACAACAGCGTTGAAATTCAAGGTGGCATTCGACAAGATGGAGGCAGAAGACAGGTTGTACAATGACTACTTCAGTGAGTTAGAGAATGGTTCTACAAGGGTTGGTCCTCCTCATCATAGGGATTGGGATGCAGTCGAGAAATTGTGTCGGTTTCTTGTCATATTTTACAACTCAACATTGGTGGTATCAGCCTCAACTTTTCTCAATGCGCATAAGTGTTATGGCGAGATAGTAACCATTGCAACAAATCTGATGGCACTCATCGACAGCTATGATTCTGAGTTGAAGTCCAAGACAACAAAAATGTTCAAAAAGTTCGACAAGTATTGGGATGATCTCAAGAACTTGAACAAGGTGCTGATGGTTGCAATTGTATTTGATCCCACCAGGAAGTTGGAGCTTGCGAAGATGTGCTTTGAGGAATTGTATGGCCTAGACACTGTCGAGTACAATGAGGTGTACGAGTCCTTGATTACAGTCTTGAGAAGTCTGTTCAAAGAATACAGTGCAAGACATGGAAATCGTTTTGATCCAGATGACCAATCATCTCAGCCTAGCAACAAATCTCAGTCTTCTCGAGAGCAGCCTAGCAACATTGAGATGGTGGATGATTGTTCTGGTTATAAGAGGATCGATGTGAGATACAAGCAGAAGCTGAACGAGATTGGGGTTAGAGAGAAAAGGGATGAATTGGAGAATTACCTCACAGAAAGTATCGAGAACCCAGAGTTGATGGTTGGAATGGATTATGATGTGCTGTCGTGGTGGAGGACGAACTCAACCAGATTTCCAGTGTTGTCTGAGATTTCTAGAGATGTTTTTGCAATGCAAGTGTCATCAGTTGCTTCAGAGAGTGCCTTTAACACTAGTGGTAGAATTCTAGAACCACATAGGAGTTATCTTACTCATTTTATGGTTGAGGTTTTGATGTGTTCAGAGCAGTGGATGAAACAAGATCTTGAGGTGGAGACGACAGCCTTCAAATGCACAAGTTCTTGTTGATCTTGAAGAGGATGACAAACTTGAAAGAGGTAACAATATTAGTTCTTATTTCAATCTATCTTTCTTATTGCTTACAGTATAAATGTACATTTTAAACATTGTTTCTAACTTTCATTTTGCAGAGAATGAAGATGCAGCAATGTTGGAGTAAGAGACTAAGAGTCCTTCAAAGAAGATTGTCTTTATGTTTGAAATTTAAACGATTTGCACTTGTTTTTTTAGTACTTTGTCATGTCTTTGTTTTTATTTGGTTCTTATGTTCTGGTTGTGTTCAAAACTTAAGTATCTTTGAATTTGGTTGTTATTTGAACAAGTTGAACTTGTTTTTCAGTTTCGGATGTTTAAGTTTATTTAGCTATTTTCGGGTATTTTCTTTTTGTTTCGGTTACTTTGGCTATGGATGTGATAACTATTAAATAAGTTTGAAAGCTTATGGAGTTTACATGGGTTAATTAAAATCAATGAGGGGGTTGGGGTGAGGGTTATAACATGCTTCTTGTACCAAACAAAACTGAAACTTAAAAACATGAATATGAAGAAATATATGAAGCATAAACACTACAAGTCTACATAAATATTCTATAAAAGTTGTGGCATTGTGATTTATATCTCCTCACAATGTATTTTACGGTTACTGGTGAGCTCTTTCTGTACAAAATTTTGACACTCACACAAGTAACCTACTTGCTTCAAATCAAATAAAAACAAAAATTAAAAACCTTTGAAAGAAGAAACCAAACAAATAGAAAAAACTATAAAACTTAAATCACAGACGCTGACTCTTATGAGCTCTGGTCTGCTCTAGGGTTTTTGCCTTTTATCATCTGGAAAGATCTTGTTTGCATAGTGGACAACAAGAGATGATACGAAGCCATTGATCTACACACTTTAGATGAAACTCATGTGAACATGGAAGCTTCCTTACTTCTTCCTTGTCTTTATACTTTGCCAAACATATACAACACTGCTGCAAATCAAAAATCAAAAATATCAAAAAAAAATCTATCGAAAAGAAAATATCAAAATCTAGTCATTCCTAATTCTAAAAATGTATATAAGACTGATGACAGACAATACTTGATATTAGATTACTTAGTGGATCAAACAGAGTCATTATAAGATTAAACCAGTTTCGGTATAACATGATTGGATACCAGATGAATTGATTGAAGCAGGACTGGTTTACTGAGTGATTAGTACTCTGTTCCAGTTTGATATTGACCATATTTTCATTTCAAAGCATGATTCAATGTCCTGAGCAAAAAAACCTTATGGGTCTAGCTTGATTAGTGAGTCGAAGTATTAGGACTTACTGGATCATCAGTTGTAGGAGCTGAAGCATTGTCATCGACACGTTTGTATTTCCAGCTAGGGAGACTCGAGATTTCGTCATCTGATGCTCCTCTGTCTGAAGATCCCATGTTCATGTTGTATCCAAGTAGGCTACTAGCGAGAGGCACAATGCAACATAGGAACAGGAAGAGAAGAAAAGGAAACGAATAGCAGAGAGCGTTCCAAGCTAGAAGAGAGACGCAGAGGACGTGAAGCTTTGGAGCATGGTTGAAAGAACCGAACCTAGAATCGAACACCCAAACGTTCCCAATCACAAACCAAATCGCAAAGAAAAGCTCTAGAGACGTTCTGCATCTATTCATCAAACGAGAGCTCCTGAAATTTTACAATTACAATACAGCTTCAGGATTTTGCAAAGGTGATATGATTCAGAATCAAGAAAAGACAAGTTACCTGTTGTCTTCTCTGCTTCTATCTTGCTGCTCAATATCACCGAGGACAAAGCCATTTCCTTGGTCTAGTTGGCGAAACCGACCATACAAGAGCATGAGACTGAGGAGACATCCGACATCATAGCCTGTGATCCATAACCTCACCGGCCAGATAGGTCTCTCATCTTTGGAGACAGCTAGTGTGAATGTTATGACAGTAAGCTGAATAAAAAGAGCTATGAGCTCAGACATCATCCACGTGCTGGAGTTGAAAGGATTAGACCCGAGGTCTGATCTTGATCCGTTCTGGTAGTGAAAAACTCTTCTCAAGAATATAAACCATCTAGCTCTAGATACCTTCATAGCTAATCTTAAGCAGAAGGAAGATGGAAGCCTCTCTTGAACAACAGAGGTAGCCACATGACTGTTTTCACTTCGTAGTGGCGTGGTACATAACGAAGAAGAGGATGAAATAGTGATGGCTATATTATTGGAAGATGACTCAGACTGAACAGTATCCATTGGAATTTTTCCAAAGCTTCAAGATTTAGACCTGAAAAAGATTGAATAGAAAGAATCAAACTTCTGAAAAGTACATAAGTAGTGTGCACACACACACATGAAACCTGGAAGTAGATAAGTTGTGTGCACACACATGAAACGTGAAAGTATATAAACGAAAATATCATGAAAGAACACAGTAAGAACAGGGGGTTAAAAATTTCACGAAATTTGCATGGCCTAACAATAATAAAAACACATGAAAATTCAGAAAAGGAATATATAATTAGATATACCTTTTATCTGCAACCACTTAAAAAGGTTAACTCAGTTCCGTACACGAACTCCACGATATGTGAATAACTGATTAAATAGGGACAGATGGAAGAAACGAGAGACGAAGATGATAATAAAGAAAAGAAAAGGGAAGGTGTTGTGATTATGTCAGAGAAGGTGAAGTTGGGCGAGGGATGGCTACCAAGAATCAAACCATAAGAAGAAGGAAAGATTGTTTATATGTTTTGCTTTGTTTTTGTTTCTTTGCTTTGGTTTGAAGAGAATTAAAGAAAGGGAGAAGAGAACCGTTGGCCTAATCTAACACCTGAGATTTTGTTTTATGAAGCAATGTTCTGATAGCAACTTCTGCTTCCAACCGCCAAAGCAGACCCTTCTCTCTCTACTACTATCTGTTTCTCTCTCTCTCTCTCTAGAAGTTGAGAGCAAAGGGGAATAGATCTTATTTGATTTTTCTCTACTTTTTATTTATTTAATAATTTCCTCTTTTTTTTTTTTTTTGGAAAAGGAAATGGATAAGAAGAACATCTCCATGAAGTCGTCAATTCACCATGTCACGATCTTTTCGTTATAACAGAAAAATCTCTTTGTTACTGATCATTTCCCCAACTATAGCAATAAGAAAAAAAAAACAATAGAATACTATTTTCTCGGCGTCCATGCTTTACCTTGTAAGCAGTATTGTAGTATTTAATTCTATAAATTTAACTATATTTATTCGTTGACAAAAATAAATATTTAACTATATTTATTCAGATGTAAATTTATAACAAAAACAGGAGTATTTTAATTTTAAAATAACGAAGATAGCTTCCTTTGTTTCATAGTTTTTAGAGGATATTGACTATATTTGCTTCTAAATAGTAAAATAATAGACTAAGCATCGATAATCCACTATTTTACGTGTTGTAAAATTATAGAGAAAAAATGAAACAAAATTAGTTTGGTTATAATTAATATACACACGCATTCTTTGGGATATTACAATATTAATAAAAATACTAATTTTGATAACAAAATCGAATAAATTTAGCGGGAGGAGATGGAAGGAGAGTGGGGATGGTTGGCTAACTAATATCAACCAGAAGAGTTTCTATCATCTGAGTACTGGACCCCATTCTCCACGCTGTGTTTACCCCCAAATCTTTGATTTTTATTTTGTCGGATGCGAAGAAAAATAATATAAAGAGAAACCAATTCTCAATACAATAAAAAAAGAATTAACATTCTAGAACGTTCAGTTTATGTCGGAGGTCCTTGGTCAAGTAAACTACCGCGCGTATGTTCTTGTACATTTCCTTGTAAAGTTCCAAATAATTTTATCTGAAATGTGAATGTTGATGTTGAATGTTATTCACCAAGATTTTGTTGGAAATGGTCTTAAAGAGGACTCATTCATATATCATTGCAACTTGCAGGTAATTCAAAGATCAATCAAGTGTGTATCATTTTCTTAAATGTAATTATGTCTAGCACTATATACGTGTATATGTTAAAAGTATACTAAGTACTCAAAACAAAATTAGATTTTAAATATCTTATAGTTAGAATACGATAATGGTATATAATGCGCATTGTCTTCAGTGAATTAGTCTATCATTCTAATATTTTGATGTCTTGTTACTCTTGTAACGTATTTGACACCATCCACGTACCTATAAGTAAAACTTCGAAATTTCCGAGACTGGAAATTGGGAATAAGCTGTATCGCTATGTATGGTATGTTTCTTAAAATAGTAAGTACCAACTGTTGACGTTGACAACATAAAAATCCATTTTAATTTCAAATTTTCATCTCTACCTAAAAGACAAAAAGATATTTAATTTGTTAAACTAGTATTAAAACAACGAAAAGAAATACTGCGTTTCTAGATCCATCTTAGTGACCGGTAACATTTACTAATTTAAAACTTGCTAGTGTATATAACTATATATCGACACTTGTAGTGTACAATCTACACGTAGAATAGGGATACTTTTAGGGCTTTGGTTTCATTCTCGCCTTAATAGCGAGCTTTTGCGGTTAAGTATGATTGATAAGCGTTCAAAACAATCATACGCACCGCTACAAAACGCTTCCAACCTCTTAAAATCAAAAGTTGGTTCCAATTTAAGCGTTCTTGATTCTTGACGGATTCTTGAGTTGGATACAAAAATATAAAATTATTTTTTCTAAATATTTTAAAATTAAAATTAAAAATTAAAAATCAAAAAATGGAAATATTATAAATAAAAATAGATACACATTTTATATATTAATTTAAATTCACAAACAGTGTCATAATTTGTTTTATAAAAACTTTAAACTATCTATTCATGATTAGAATTTTTTGAAACTTAATATATATATACATTTATAAAGATATACACATATATTAAACGAAACAAAATACTCTTTAAAAGTTTTAATATAAATCTTCAAAAATATATTTTAAAATTATAATTTTCAACTATTAAAAAAATTAAATAAATAAACATAATATTATTATTAATCATAGTATATTAATAATTATTATATTTATCACAAAAGTATGTTTTTATATTTTTATAATGTTATAGTATGTTTATATTGGTAATTTATTATTAAACCGATGTAATATCTCAAAATCAACCAGTCATAAACATTCCGCAAACGCAACAATTTTCAAACGTTACGCCAGTCATACAAAACGCACCATAACGCTTGAAACCGCAATCACCCGCATCCGTAAACTCCCGCAGCCGCAACCGCAACCGCTGCGTTTGAACCAGTCAGGCCCTTAATTAATCTTCCTTTCCCCACGTTACTCAAATATAATTATATCATTTTATTAATTATTTAATATAATATATTTCATTATTTACATTAATTAATTAAATGCATTATATATTTTATTTTTAAAATATCTTAATAATTAATAAGGATATTATAATAAATCAATATAACTATAAATTTAAATTTTATTTTAATTAAAATAAAATATGTTGAGAAAAAAATCTAACGAGATCTTACCAAAAATAAATATCTTTTACAAAAGTATTAATTAATTTCATGATAATAATATAATATTTTATAAATAAATTAGTTAAAAATAAAATTATATGCTATATTTTATAAAATTTATCTTTATTATAAATAGAAATGATATACGAAATAAATATAACAAATTATATTAAATTAGCAAATTAACCTATTTATTTTTAAAAAAATATTTTATTTAAATAAATAAATAAATATCCATCACTATAAAATGGGGGAAAATTCATAAATCATGAAATATTTTAAAGTAAAATAAAAAATTGTTAATATATATTTTTGTAACTCGCAACAAAATATTAGCCAAAATATTATATATCATTATTTTTATTTATTTTAAAACTCCCAACAATATATTATCTAAAAGTAATTATATACAAAATATAAATGCTAACTAACCTTTAATTCATGTGCTATTTAGAAAACTTCGAAATTTTAATATTCATGAAAAATATTAATAACAAGTCAATTTTAACAAAACAATATTTACAATTATAATAATTTTTTTGAAAAATATGAAAATAATTTAAAAAATTTCGAATTTTTTTTATAAATAATGCATTAATTTCGTAACAAGAAGATTCAAAAGTCTTTTAATCTTCAAAATCAAAAATTATTGTGTAATTTTCCAAATTTCTCTTTACTAAATATACAATTTTGAAAATATATATTCCGAATTCATCATGATAATATTTAAAATCTTACATAAAAATAAAATAATAGGTGCTAAAATATAATTTTTGAAATGCAACACGAAAAATTTATATTGTAAAAATTAAAATAGCATAACATTGTGAAATTTTAGTTTAATAACAAAAAATTAGATTACTTAATACCATAACATTAACAACATCATATATCGATAAAATTACTAAAATAATATTATAGATGTTTATGCATAAAATTTACAAAATAATAGAGCTGAACTATTCAAACAGAAATGTATTTACTTATAAAATCCTGTAATATATTAAAATGATAGATTAAAATAAAATATGAAAATATAAATTATTTTTTAAACAAATATTATTTTTATAGCATAACTAAATAAATTTTAAAAATGTATTGTATGCAAACTGTAGAAATTAAAAACATATTTTACGCGTGATTTTCTATTTGATTATGCATATTATGAATTTATTGTACCGAACTCAAAAATATAGTAGTATGTAATAATAATTAGTGACAAAGATTAATGTATACAACAAATTATTATATATAAATTTGAATAAAAAACTTAAAAAATATAGAATTATACAAATATAACATTAACGAACATTAACTGTAAACTATATATTTAAAATGTGTACAGTAATGTAAATTTATATATATTTATAAAATGAATTTTGAAACTAGAATTTGATCCGTATGACAAAAATATTTATAAAATGAAAAAGTTATTCGTACCGGACATATGGATCAAATTCTAGTTTCAAAATTTAAAACATGTGTTCTTTCGTCTTTTTAGCGTCGACCATAAATCTTGTTTTGTATTATTGTAAATATGTCGGCCTCATCGACAATACGGGACCAATGGAGATATAACTTATGAAACATGATTACTTAACACGAGAGTATATATCATGATCATTGACCAATTATTATATATTTTTGTAAGAGAAGAGGATAATCCAGGGCAACATGAAAGCCAAACACATGGCTTCACATGAGTGCACACACGTTAGTTGATAGTGGTAAGCTTGAAACCCCATTATCAGTTAGCCACACGGCTCTGACTCGCCTTTTTTTGGTGGTATATACTACCCGACATCGCTTACACTTAAGTTCTTAACCGTGTCTATTGTCTTTTGATTAGAATATGTTTTCGTTTGCCTTTTCCGAATAAATATGGTTTTACAAATTGTTAGTATGGCCGACCAAAAAAAGAGGTGGTTTAGTGAATAAACGTCTGGATCACTAAGAGTCTAAATATATGTTGATTATCGTTATATAACTAATTGTTCTTCTACAAAGAATTAATTTGACAGCGTTTGGGATTTGCAATAGATTGATGTACAGATTTTTGGATTCAATTTCAGTCATTTGAAAAGAAAAAAAAATCATTTTGTTAATATGAATATAATCTGGTATGAGCCAGGTTTCATTTGGCTTTCTGGCCTCTTAGTTGTGTAATCGTAAACCTCATCTGTTTAATTTTTGTTTTGTTTTTGGTGTTTGTTACATTAATTATTAAACTATTTGTGTTTGTTTATGTTTTCTCATATAGTACGATGAACACGCGAAAGCAACAATTGTATAGAAAATTTTACAATTGAATTTTTTGTATAAACATGTATATTTTCACGAAGATTTGCCTACACTATGTTATTATGATGGACACAAATCAGATCATATAATTTTTTTACATACTGTATATTGCGTTTATGAGAAAATGTGTATATCAAATTATATCATTTAATCGACCCAAAGTCCAATTCATATGCTGTTCGTAAAACTTCATCAGTTTCTAGATAACCAAAATTTTTGTATGGTTTCAATACTAGTACACATCTCCCCTACACATTATAGATTAGATTCCAGAGCAACAAATCTCAAACAATTAACTACAAAGCAACAATTTTCAATAAATAATTACAGAACTAGTCGTCCCAAAACATTAAGTAAAGTATTATTTATGAGTGTGTGTCCAGTGTCCAACACCCATATTGATCTTCCTTGCTAAGATTTAAGAGCCAGTGGCTCTTAATCATGATCCATCGATCCAGTCATCCAGACCTTGACCTCGATGCTAGATTAGGATCCAACACCCATACTGATCTCTTCTCTTGACAAGATTGTGAGCCAGTGGCTCTTAGTCATGATCCTCCACGCAAAAAATCACGCTTGTTCATGGTTTACTCATCTTCTTGAATTGGGACGATTGGCGTTAATCCTTGGGACGTTGATAGAAGCAGCAGCCAGTTCAATATATTCAGCCATTACCATGTTTCATTTTGGGAAGCAACTACATCATGAAAAAACACTATCCCTACATTAGTGGCATATTGGGTTTTTTTTTCCCCGCAGGATTTGGATATACACTGCCCTCTCCTCTAGTTTCAAAAGGCTGATCTGTACTTTAAGAAACTATTGGTGCTTGCTGAAGATCGAGCAAGAGATCTATATTTATTTGAGTGAGTGGCCTTGCATAGTCTGAAGACGGTTAGTTCACAAGGTACGTTACTGGTGTCTGTCTTAGTTCTTATAGTTTCGTGAAGTTTTGTTGCCAGAGAATAAACTTTAGGATACAAATACATGTGACGATGCTGCTAATATTGCTGTCTTTATACGATTGGCGTTCTACTGTGTTAAAGAAATTGCAACCACAAGTGTCTAACCCAAATTGAATAGCTAGAAACTATATCATAGTTAGAATACAGAGGGAGAAAAAACAGAGAGACTCATCAATCACATGATGAATGGCTATTTACCTCCGACCCTGAAACTTGATAACGCACAACACTTTACCCTTCATGACCTCTTCGGCAAGCCTATACTCTTCCATAATCCAAGTCATCCACACAACTTCTCCGTCGGGATCAGTATAGAAGTACTTGGGTTTACCATTCACTTCGCAAAACTTGAAAACTCTCATGTAACCAAAAGTCTCACCCATGACCGTGATCGAAGAGATGGGTTTATCACCCTTCATAATCCTCCAGCAACCGCTATCACAACCTCCATCGGTATAACCACAAGCCTCTGTCCGGTTAGCGAAGATGCAGAGTCCGAATCGTGCAAACATCTGATCTTGATAAGGATCCACAAGCGCCGATGGATGCATGCAGTACACGTCGTTGGTAACGTGGCTAGGCCATTCGTTTTCGTGACCGACCAAGTGCTGCAGATAATATCCACCCACCTCTCCTCCATTAGGTAAACGGTATCCATAAGCTGGCAACGATCGTGTAGGAGCAGGAAGCGGACCAGATGAATACGAGAAATGCTTGGATAGCAAGGAACGTACTTCGGTTTGGAACAAAAGCCGAACCTTGCAAATCACGTGATCTTGCTTAGGGTTCCATTTACTCGGAAGCCTGTACTCTTCCATGACCCAGCTTCTCTTGTACTCTCTGGCTCTCGTCGTCTTCTTTATGCAGTATTTGAGAATCTTCTTGAACCCTAGAAGTTTCCCGGTCTCCTCGTTCTTGATCATTTTATCACCGGCCATGATCCTCCAGCGACCATAGTCACATCCGTCGGTTTTACCACATGCCTCTGTTCGGGGTTTAACGATCACGAAGACAGTTTTGAATACTTTGCTTGGATTCTTGTTGAACACGTTTGCGTCTTCGAAGAAGAGTTGTGGCCAGGATGCTCCGTTTTCGATCATTGGCTTCAGATAACGTAAGAGTATCAGCTCGTCTCCTGCTCCCTTCAGTTCGTCTATGATCCGTAAATAATCATCAGCAGCCATAGTGAAACTTAATCGAAAGAAGGAAGAAGAAGTGGTTGTTTCTTGGGAATGAAGCAAAGAAAAGGAAGAAGAAGAGCGACTGATATTAACAGAGTTGCTTTTTCAGTTAGTTACTTACTAGTAGCAGTTATATAGGATTTTCTGTTTTACTACTGATTATCTCGCAACTATCCTCTCTTTTAGTTTCTACGGATACTTTTACATTTGCCCATAGTTTCTTTTAAAGAAAACATTGTTTGTAATCAGTATTACATAATAATTAGGAAAAAAAATTGAACAAAACCAAATAAATAACAAAGATACTCGATTTCAAGATAACAAAAATACTAGTATTTACCAGAAACTTTTACACGGTGTTCCAAAGAATCAGTTCTCATAGAATACAACAGAGACAACGACAACATACTACCATACATTATAAATTACATGCAGAGCAACAGATTCAAACAATCAACAATATAGACTCCATTTTCTCTCTCTTTCTACTAATCTACATGATTCTTCTCCTAATACAAAGCAGCCATGGCAGAAACACTTGAAGCTCCCTATTAAAAAAATCAATACCAACTTATGACGAAATATCAATGACTTATGTACTAAAGCATGGGGGCTCCCAATGTTTGTGAAAATATTCTGTAACTAGTATAATATTCAAACTTAAGTAATGGTCAACTTTGTCTCCCAAAACGTTGAGAAGGGATTCAAAGTGTTTAACTGTGCAAAGTATTTTCAAAAGTTTTCCTTGAGATAAACATGCTTATGATGCAATGCCAGTGGCTTATTCTCTAAAGCATTGGGGGTCCCCACGTTTGTGAAAATAATCAGTTAATCAATCTTGTTCTCTATCCATTGCCTAAGCAAATTTCACAACAAGAAACGTGTTGAATACCTAAAACAAGAAACATTTTTAAATTAGTTTACAAGAAGAAAAAGTTGTGTTTAAACAAGACAACCATCTTGACAGTGTAGTTCTTGTAAGTGTGAACTCCATTATGGGCTTCGACAATACAAGCCCAAAAGACAACCAGCAGAGGTCACAGCCCAATAAACATAAAACGACCGTTTATCATCAACCTCGACAAAGCAAGTCTCAATCTATACGTACGGAAGAGAGGAAGCTGAAGACGACAAATACTGAGACGCTCCTCCAGAATAGTTTTGGATTACTCTCATCTCTTGGTGATGTGTAATCACCTTTACAGCTGTATAGGACAACACTCTAGAATATTCCAAGAGGACTATATATACGTTTGTAACCTATACTTGTAAATCTCAAGTTGAAAGTAATAAAGTATCAAGTCTAAAACTCTGTTCTTTCTAAACTTCTTCATGGTATCAGAGCCTTTGTAAACCTTAACAGGTAACAATGGCCGATCCTGTCACTACATACCCGTTTCCGAGCAACATTCATGTGCTCAGTTCTGTTACCCTCAAACTCACTGATAGCAACTACCTTCTGTGGAAAACCCAGTTTGAATCTTTCCTGTCAAGTCAGAAACTTGTGGGCTTTGTCAACGGCAGTGTCCAATCTCCAGCAGCTACTCGTACGGTGATTCGGAACGACGTCGAAGAACCCAACCCTCTGTATGATGCGTGGTTCTGTTCTGATCAACTAGTCAGATCTTGGCTGTTTGGAACCTTGTCTGAAGAAGTCCTTGGCTCGGTTCATGCTCTTCCTACCTCTCGTGATGTCTGGATCTCCTTAGCTGAGAACTTTAATAAAAGCTCTCTGTCTCGTGAGTTCTCCCTCCGACGAAGTCTGCAGCTGCTTACAAAAAAGAACAAAACTTTATCTGTTTACTGCCGTGAGTTCAAAGCAATCTGTGACAACCTGAGTGCAATAGGCAAACCAGTTGAAGAATCTATGAAGATCTTTGGTTTCCTTAATGGATTAAGTCGTGAGTATGACCCCATCACCACAGTGATTCAGAGCTCCCTTACCAAGTTCCCAGCTCCAACCTTTAATGATGTGATCTCAGAGGTTCAGGGGTTCGACATCAAGCTGCAATCTTACAATGATGATACAGCCACCACCGCTCACTTGGCCTACAATATGCAGAAGCAAGAGTCTACTCAGACCTTTAGGCAATCAGCTCCAGCTTACAATCAAAATCAGAGAGGTCGTGGCAGGTCTGGATCTGGTTACTATCGTGGGCGTGGTGGTTACTCTTCTCGTGGTCGTGGCTTCTCTCAACACCAGTCGGGTCCCTCCTCAGGCGAGCGTCCTATTTGCCAAATCTGTGGTCGAGCTGGACATACAGCGATCAAGTGCTACAATAGGTTTGACAACAACTATCAACCTAACGAAGCATTTGCTTCTCTGAAAGTGTCGGATGAAACAGGAAGGGAGTGGTACCCAGACTCTGGAGCTACAGATCATGTTACTGCGTCTGCTCAAAACCTGCAACAATCTCACCCGTATACTGGTACAGATGCAGTCATGGTTGGTGATGGTGCCTACATGCCTATCACTCATGTTGGGTCTACTACAATCGGCTCTAAGTCAGGTACAATCTCTCTTAACGAAGTTCTTGTGTGTCCAGATATTAAGAAGTCACTGTTATCTGTGTCTAAGTTGTGTGATGAGCATCCGTGTGGAGTGTTCTTTGATGCTAATGCAGTTTATGTCATTGATCTGCAAAAGCAGAAAGTAGTGACCACAGACCCTCGAACTAGAGGCCTCTATGTGTTGAAGAATGATCAGGTTGAGGTGCACTTCTCCAACCGTCACATTGCAACGTCTGAAGCAGTCTGGCACCATCGGTTAGGACACATCAATCAGAGAGTTCTTCAACTTCTTCACAACAGCAAGGATATTATCATCAATAAGAGCAGAACCTCTCCCATTTGTGAGCCTTGTCAGATGGGAAAGTCAAGTAGTTTGCAGTTTTCTTCTTCAAATTCTCAAGTATCTAGTCCCTTACATAGAATTCATTGTGACCTTTGGGACCCTTCGCCTATTGTTTCAAACCAAGGTTTCAGATTATATGCTATCTTTGTAGATGAGTACTCTAGATTTTCATGGTTGTATCCACTCAGACATAAATCAGAGTTCTTCTAAGTATTTATTGCTTTTCAAAAGCTTATCGAAAATCAACTCTCAACAAAGATAAAACAATTTCAAAGTGATGGTGGTGGAGAATTTGTGAACTTGAGAATGAAGAAACATCTGATGGAGTGTGGAATACAACATAGAATCTCAAGTCCCTACACGCCGCAGCAAAATGGCTTAGCTGAGCGACGCCATCGTCATCTTATTGAACTTGTCCTGTCGATGATGTTCCATAGTCATCTTCCTCTCCACTACTGGGTTGAAGCGTTCTTCTCGGCAAACTACATTGGTAACCTTCTTCCATCTACAGCCTTGGAAAATCACAGTCCTTTTCAGAAGCTCTTTGGTACGAAACCAGACTATTCCTCTCTTCGTGTTGTGGGTTCTGCTTGCTATCCTTGTTTGCGTTCAGTGTCAAGTCACAAAATGGAACCTCGTTCTCTGCAGTGTGTTTTCTTGGGCTACAATTCTCAGTACAAAGCTTACCGTTGCTTGTATCCTCCCACGGGTCGAGTTTACATCTCGAGTCATGTTGTTTTCGATGAAGAATGCCTCCCCTTCAAACAAAAGTATCTGTCACTGGTTCCTCGATATGAAACATCCCTGCTTAAGGCCTGGCAACTAGCAACGGCTCAGCCTATAGTGAGGTCTAATCAGGAACAAGTGACACGTATCCTTCCTGCTCCTGCTGCAGCTCCAGAAGCAGAGCAAAATCAACACGCTGATATGGTTAATGAAGATGTCCCCGAGCAAGTTGATGATCTTCCTCACAACAATAATGCTGATCATGGAGAAGTTCACGCAGATCATGAGAATCAAGAAAATGTGAACTCCCATCCGATGCAGACGAGGGGAAAAGCAGGCATTCGAAAACCAAATACTCGATATTCTCTGCTTGCTCCTCGGTACTCAACAGAGATACCAAAAAATATTGAAGCTGCAATGAAGCATCCTGGATGGAATGGTGCTGTTTCAACAGAGATGGAGAAGATACACATGCTTCACACATGGGAGTTGGTAGAGCCGACACCAGACATGAATATTATAACTAGTCGTTGGGTGTTCACAGTAAAGCTAAATCCTGATGGAACTGTCAAGTCTCTGCGTGCAAGGTTGGTTGGAAAAGGAGATGAGCAGGAAGAGGGCCTGGACTACTTGGAAACCTTCAGTCCGGTTGTGAGAACATCAACCATTCGTTTGATGCTTGATGTCGCCACAGCTAAGAACTGGCCTATAAAACAGTTAGATGTGTCGAGTGCCTTCCTACATGGTGAGCTATCGGAACCAGTCTACATGTACCAACCTCGCGGGTTTGTGGATCCTGCGAAACCGAATCATGTCTGTCGTCTCACTAAAGCTCTCTATGGGCTTAAACAAGCGCCAAGAGCTTGGTTTGATACCTTTAGCAATTTCTTGATTGATTTTGGCTTCACCTGTAGAAAATCCTCCCTCTTCACTTATCATCATCAAAACAAGACTCTGATTCTCCTGCTCTATGTAGACGACATTCTTCTCACATGCAGTGATGATGACTTGCTACAGAAGCTTCTTCAAGCGCTCAACAAAAGATTTGCTATGAAGGATCTCGGGACTTCACAATACTTCTTGGGTATTGAAATGGTTTCTCATACAGTTGGTATCTTCCTCCATCAACAGGCGTATGTCAAAGATATCTTACATTAAACTTCCATGTCGGAATGTAACCCTATGCCTACTCCCTTGACACAGAGAATCGATGTCTACAACGATGATCCTTTCCCTGAACCTACATATTTCAGAAGTCTGGCTGGCAAACTTCAGTATCTCACAATAACGAGACCCGATATTCAGTTTGCAGTCAATTTCGTGTGTCAAAGGATGCATTGTCCGACCATGACTGATTTTGGAATGTTGAAAAGGATCCTGCGTTATCTTAAGGGAACACAAGGCTTGGGTCTGCATATCAAGAAAAGCTCGAGTCTCACTCTGACTGCGTATTGTGACAGTGACTAGGCGGGTTGCAAGGAAACCAGACAGTCGACAACAGGCTTCTGCACTCTGGTCGGTCCAAATCTTATATCCTGGTCGGCTAAGCGTCAAACAACGGTCTCTAGATCTTCAACCGAAACAGAGTATAGAGCTCTCACCGCAACGGCTCAGGAAACAACCTGGATCTCTTATCTGCTTCGTGATCTTGGCATTCCGCAACTTGAGTCCACTCGCTTGTTCTGTGATAATCTGTCTGCTGTGTATCTCAGCACAAACCCTGCTCTGCATAGTCGCAGTAAGCACTTTTACACTGATTTCCACTACATTCGTGAGCAGGTCGCTCTGGGGTTGATCGAGACGCAGCACATTCCAGCAGCTCTGCAGCTTGCTGATATATTCACGAAGCCTTTGTCGAGGGGAGCCTTCCTTCACCTGAGAGACAAACTTGGCGTTCTTGCTGCACCGAACACAAGTTTGAGGGGGAATGTAAATGTGAACTCCATTATGGGCTTCGACAATACAAGGTCAAGAGACAACCAGCAGAGATCACAGCCTAATAAACATAAAACGACAGTTTATCATCAACCTCGACAAAGCAAGTCTCAAGATGTACGTACGGAAGAGAGGAAGCTGAAGACGACAAAGACTGAGACGCTCCTCCAGAATAGTTTTGGATTACTCTCATCTTTTGGTGATGTGTAATCACCTTTACAGCTGTATATGGTAACACTCTAGAATATTCCAAGAGGACTATATATACGTTTGTAACCTATGCTTGTAAATTTCAAGTTGAAAGTAATAAAGTATCAAGTATAAAACTCTGTTCTTTCTAAACTTCTTCAGTTCTAACAAGCTTTTTACCTTTTCGCTGAGTAATCCATGATGTTTGCACCACGCAACGGTGATTCTAGGATCCATCCAATTGATCTTTTTGTGATGCAAATTTTCTTTTACTTCCTTCTTAGCTTTCTAATAAATATGTATTTTGTGATCCACATCACTTTGGATTTCTTCACTCACCTTTCACGTATATAAGAAAATTAATGTAGTTGTAAAATATGTAAACAAAAACAAATGAAGAAATTTGAACATACCATTGTATCCAAAGTGATGGAAGCATTAGAAATTTTGAATAGATTGAATATAAGTCTCAGTACAAGTTCATTTAGATGTTTCATGACATTCTTTGTGCTCAAGTCACAAAACATATCATCACTTTTTGATAAGTAGTTCATGATGTTTGCACCATGAAACAGTGATCCTAGGATCCATTCAATTGATCTCTTTGTGATGCAAGTTTTTTTTTACCTCATTCTTAGCTTCCTAATAAACATTCATTTTGTGATCCACATCACTTTTGAATTCTTCATTCACCTGTGACATAGATAAGAAAACTAATATAATTTTAAAATATGTAAACAAAAACAAATGAAGAAATTCGAACATACCATTGCATTCAAAGTGAAGGAAGCATTATAATTTTTTAATAGCTTGGATGTAAGTATTAGGACAAGTTCATCTAGATGTTTCATGAAAATCTTTCTGCTCAAGTCACAAAACATATCACCATTTTTTATTTTCATGTGACAATCAAATACTCCCTCCGTTTCAGATTAATTGTCGTTGTAAGGAAAATTTTTTTGTTTCGAAATAAGTGTCGTTTTAAAATTTCAGTGCAAAATTTATTAATAAGATTCTCTAATTTATTTTTCTACTTGTTGAATTATGGTTAGGCGTATAGGTAATTGTGTTTTTATTTTGGAATTATACAAAATCATATGTTCTATTAATCCGTGTGCATAAACCTAAAATGACAAGTAATTCGAAACGGAGGGAGTACTAATTATCCATTTCAATGAAAAAAAACTGAGAATTATTATATTAATGGTAACATTTTTTCCAAACAGAACTGTTAAATTACTTTGCAAACAGAAGACTGAATCTCAACTATGTATTCAAACTGAGTGAATCTTTACTAAGGAAGTTAAACTGACTAGATGTGGAAAAACAACAAATGCAAATATATATATCAAAATAAACCTAGATGGTGGAAAAGATTAGTTGACTTATGAATGACTAATTAAAATACACAAAATAAACCTAGATATAATTGAAAATTCTCTTTATGATGCATGTGTCGTTTTATATCTTTCAATATGAACCAATACCATAAATTATATGTACAAGCTTTTCACGCAACTAAAAAAAGTTAGGAAAATTAATTTTCTTTTGTTATTCGTTCACAAGGGGAAGACCTGTGTGTAAACAAAACAGCCATCTTTATTTAATTGGTATTCCATGAAGCTTGCACCATGCAACTGTGATCCTATGATCAATGTAAGTAATCTTACACAAATCTGCTTTTAATATCTCTTTGTACTAAAGTTGGTTTTTAACCCCTTAACTTGTTGATACACTTGTTTTTTTGTGATCCACATCACCTATGGTTTTTTCACTCAGCTACAACACACATCAAAAATTGATTGTTAGTTAAGATATATGAAAGAAAATAAAAGAAGAAATAAAAACATATCTTTGCATCAAAAATGATGGAAGCATTATGAAATTTGAAAAGTTTCCTATTGCAAGTTCATCTAGATGGTCTAGTATAATCTGTGTGCTCAAATCATGGAACACAAGATTAGTCTCTGATTTTTCTGTGAATAGAAAATATTTCAGTCGAAAGAGAAGAAAAAAACTGAGAAATCATAATAATATGTCAACAATATACCCGGTTGAAGCTGTCTAATTGCATTGTAATAAAGAGGCAGAAGCTCAACTATGTACTGAGACAGAGAAGAGTCTCCATCAGGAAAGATGAACTAGAGTAGACAAAAACAAAAAAGTATGAAGCCAAAACATAGCAAGAAGCCAAAACAAGAGCAAGAAGTAAAAGCCTTATATATCACCACAAGATGTCAATCAAACATAACCTTAAATACAACTTTTAAGAAATCACACACATAGTCATGTTCAAGATGGTACCTTCAACTTGGTTATAGAGAGAGATTGCACATCTTGAACTCTAAGAGCACAAAAAGCAACAGTGTCAAAAGAATTACAACCATCCTGTCACAAAAAAAAAAAAAAAAGATGAGAAATTCAGCTTACAAAACATGTATGGCATATAAAAGAGTAGAGAGGTCTTACTTTTTCATATCCTGCTCTTAAACCCCATCTATCAATGAGACAGACAGCAAGAGCAAATTGTCTCTTTAGACCATCTTTAGCACCCACATCCCTGAAGTATTTATCTCTGATGGCTTGTTCAATTGTCTTGCAAATAGAAAGTTGAACCTCAAATGTGTATTCAAACTGAGTTGAGTTTACACCAGGAAAGTTAACTGACTAGATGTGGAAAAATAACAAGTGTGAGTGTATATCCAAATAAACTTAGTTGGTGGACATGATCTGTTGATTTTTGACTGATTAACTAAATACAGAACAATAAACCTAGATAGTGATTGCAAGTTCTCTTTATAATGCATGTATTGTTCTATATCTTTGAGTACGAACCATGTCATAAATTATATGTACAAGTTTTTCACACAACAAAACAACTAGAATCTCTGTAGCAGTCTTAGGTGTAGGCCACTCTGATATCGCTGTAATCTTCTCTGGATCTACTGCAACTCCTGCCTCTGAAACCACATGACCCAAAAATTCAATCTTTCTCTGCCAAAAGCTGCACTTACTCAGCTTAGCAAACAGCTGATGCTCCCTGAGCTTATCCAAAACAATCCGCAAATGCTCTGCATGCTCCTCTCTGCTCCGAGAATAAATCAAGATATCATCGATGAAGACAATCACACACTTATCCAAATGCTCACGAAACACATCATTCATCAGCTTCATGAATGCAGGTGCGTTCGTCAACCCAAATGGCATCACTACAAACTCATAGTGCCCATAGCGTTAATGCGGAAAGCTGTCTTCGCACATCCTCATCTGCAATCGCAATCTGGTGGTAACCTGATGCCAAATCAATCTTAGAAAACCATGAAGCTCCCTGCAACTGATCCAACAGCTCGTCGATACGCGGAAGCGGATACTTATTCTTGATTGTCACCTTATTCAAACCTCTGTAGTCAATACAAAGCCTGAAACTTCCATCTTTCTTCTTCACAAACAATACTGGTGCTCCCCATGGTGAAGTACTAGGCCTGATGAAATCCTTACTCAACAGCTCCTCCAACTACTTTTTCAGCTCTGCCATTTCTGTTGGCTTAAACGGTATGGAGCTCGTGAAACCGTGTGGTCCCGGTTCCAAATCAATAGTGAGAGCATCTCCTCGGCTGGCGGCTGACCTGTTAAAGCCTCAAAGACATCCTCAAACTCAGCGACCAGCGGGATATCCTGTAACTCGATGTCCAACATCCTTAACCATCTCGATAGTCAGAAATCCCTCGCTCCTTTCTCCAATAGATCCTCTGCTTGCAACATGGAAATAATAGAAATTCCCCTCTGCGCGGGAGTACCCTCAAATGTGATCTTCCCATCACCTCTGGAAATATGAACTCTTGCCCTTGGGCAATCTAAAACCACTCGATGTCGGGTAAGCCAATCCATTCCAAGTATAACATCATAGTAATCCAGTTCCATTTCTGCTAAGTCCCCGGTGAAATCGACACCTCCAAGTAAAACCGGTACATCTCGATGAACGCCGATGGTTCCCAACCTCGGTGCGGCTGTCGAATCTGCTTAGCTTTTGGCTCAAAGACACCTTGAAAGTGCCAAGACTTTACCAAGCGCGAACTCACGAAGCTGTGGGAAGCTCCGGTGTCGAAAAGAGTGTGAGCTGACTCACCTCCAACAGATACCACTCCTACACACAATTTATTTTTTAACTACGCATAACAACCACCAAAACACAAAATACACAAAAATAGCGTGACAAGGATACATACCGGCTATCGGCTCAGCTCACTGCCATCTCCCAAAGCATACACTACGAGCGATGGCCTGGCGCTATCGGAGGCCCCTAGTCGGGCAATACCGGAGTAATGCCCAAACTGGCCGCCGTGTAGCAAGCTCCTGGTGCCACCCACAGCTGCTGATGCTGTCTGTGCTACCGGTGGTGTACGTCTTCTTTGCTGTATGCGCGCTGGCTGATGAGCCACCTTGGGCAACAAATGTCCTGCTCCGACAATTCTGGCGATATGCCCCTCTTTCCACACTTGTGGCCTGGGCCTTCGACTGATCCCAAGTCCTCTTACGTGGCTCTGCACTCCTCCCAGTCCTTGGCTGAGTTGCCTTGGATTGTTTCGTTCCTTAACGAGACATGTCTCTGCACAACGGCCTTCTCCACCGATCCTCCAAACTGGTGTAATTAACCACACTGCATCCGCCATGGAGATCCACCGCATCCCATTAAGGAACATCCTCATCAAATCCTCCTCATCCAAATGGTTGCCAGCAAACATCTGAAGCTCGAAACTCATGCTCATACGCTTTGGCCTGTGCGCCACACGGTCGGATGCTGGAACTCATTCCTCTTCGGTGTAAAGCTTCCACGGGAAAGTATTTCTTGTCAAACGGCAAGAAACTCAGTATAGGTCGGATAATCCTCAACCTCACGATCGAGCACACTCCCTCCCACCAAACTGCTGCATCATCACGCGGATATAACTCTGCAATATTGGTGAAGGTGATCCGGACACTTGATAGTCCTCAAACACTTGTTCGGTCACGAATTTCCAGCGAAAAAGCTGTAGCATTCACCGTTCCCTAAATTTCTCCAGCTCCACATGCTTCATCCGCCCCATCACCCTCATGAGGTCCTCATCAAGTCCTGGCTGCTGCTGGAATGGCGGTGGCGGTGGTGGAACCTGAAAGACTCACGGGGCGGCGGATTACCACGAACACGGATAGGGGCACCTGCTGCACATTAATCGTGGCCCATGCTGCACTGAATCTGCGGACCACGAGGCAACCGATGTGCTCGACCTGCTGAGCCTGTCCTCGCTGAGCTGCAGCCAACCGCCTCGGCAACCTCCCCAGGTAGCTACTCTAGCAGCCTCTGGGCAGCCTCTTTGAACTACTCACGAGCAGCCTGCTGCACCATCTGCATGATAGCAGCCTGATCGATCCACGAAATCAGCGGCGGTGGGATCACTGCGGTGGGGTGGTGGAATCACTGCGGTGGAGGCGGTGGTGGCACATGCTCACCTCCACCCTCTCGGCGATCTTGGCGGCGGGTTACGAACAACTCTCCTACGCGGCGGCATCTGAAAGGAATAACACAAGAATTAATCTGTGATGAACTGAATACCAACGATTTAAAGACAATGCCAAACAGGAAGGTGCTATCAATTTTTATTTTTAAAATCTCCAAATTCCAAAATTTCAAAATCGTCAAAACCGATTAAAACCGCGTCCCACAAATCGCCATCCCGTGGTTGGGGGCGGAACACAGCTCGATACCAAATTGTAATACCCCGATTTTCCAAAATAAAATAATAAATAATATCTCATAAAATCTCCATTTATTACTTCTCAAAAGTCAACTCGACGCAATAAATCTCATAAATATTCATAAATCCAAATGAAGAGATAAATCTGATAATATCGATAAAAGCGTAAAACCGAAAGTCTGAAAATAATAAAATAAACTCCCAAAAGCACCAAGGTAAAAGCAATCACTCCTGTCCGTGATCTCACGAAAGGAAAGAAAGGAGGGTGAGCAACAGGGGAGTCACTCAGTGAGGTATGGGATGCTAATCCACAAACCACTGACTCAAGAAAATAGAACTCCCACTATGGAAGTTTAGCTCTAACATGAACAAACAAGACGCCTAAAGCATCACACACAACAAGCAAAGCGCTGATAGTGCATAGCTAAACCACACACCCCGCATCTCCTCATACGGATATACATACGCATGCCGCTAGTACAGTCTGTCTCGTATTCTCGCCCAAAGCCAGATGCAAACGCCTCTGCACCAAGCACCACACAAATTGCGTCGCTAGCCCGGGCGTCTCGAGCCCCGCCCTCCAATAGTGGCGTCGATAGTCCAGGCATCCCTGAACCCCGCCGCACATAGTCCCTACTCATAACTATGTGTACGTATATACATATATATATATATATCATTACTCAACATCACACAATCCAATCAATAGTTGAATCCTCTAGACCCTAGTTCCGGTTTACAATGAATGAATTAACTACCAAACAAGGACTCAAGCAGACACATTCATGTTTCGAAATCTAAACTAACATAGAAAGAATTCTACACTGGTACGGGATTTATGGAGTAGACCCTCACCTTAGCAAAGTGGAAAAGTAGTAGCTATGAACTCCAACTACTCAAATAGACTCCAAATCGAAACGCCACCGCGGCGATGCGGACTCAGATCTCAACGGCGGCTCGGTGGACTGCGGCGGCGGCGGCGGCGGCGGCGGCGGCGGCGGCGGCGGCGGCGGCGGCGGCGGCGGCGGCGGCGGCGGCGGCGGCGGCGGCGGCGGCGCGTGAACCTCACGCAGCGACTTCTCCCTGCGCGTCGCGGCGGTTCTCCGGCTGATCTTTCTGCTCCGGACTCCTCTCGACGTCACGAACACGATGGTGGCCTTGGATTTGCGAAATACCTCACGGTTAGAGAGATATGATCGTTTTACTAAACGGACGAAAAATAAATCTAAAGCCACGGCGGTTCCGGTGTTACCTGCGGCGGTTAACGGCGGTTCAACGACGGGTCTACCCTCTGACAATGGTGGCTGCGACGGTACGGACTCAGATCTCAACGACGGCTCGGTTTCTGCAGAGATTCGACGTCTTAAGCTTTTTTTTTTTTCTGAATAACAAATAGGCAACCACTCTTTAAATAGGTTCATACCTAGGGTTTCCTGCGATGGGCCTGGGTCTTGCTGGACCAAACTTACTGGGCCGGAAAATGGGTCGTTACAATTCTCCCCCACTACAAAAGAATTCGACCCCGAATTCGGTTCCTGAACCGACTGTCCAATACCATCCCGAAAAAGCTCTGGATAATCAATCCTCATCTGAGTCTCGGACTCCCAGGTTTCCTCCTGGATCCCGTCTCTTTCCCAACGAACTCTAATTATACTGGTCATCATCCCCTGAACAGCTTTCACTTGACGCTCAACAATCTCAACTGGCTGACAAGGTGCAGACAAATTTTTACCAAGATCCCTTGGCGGCTGAGGCAAAATGAGTTCTAGCTCTCTCACAACTTTCCTCAGAACATACACGTGGAACACATCGTGGAAGTCTGACAACTCTGCTGATAACTTTAATTTGTATGCAACTGCTCCAATGCGCTCCAAGATAGGATACGGTCCCATATATCTCGGTTTAAGCTTTAGCTTCCGAAGTCTTAGATCCTCCACGAAATGTCCTCATTTTCAGGTATACTAAGTCTCCCACCTGAAACTCCAAATCTTTCACGGCTTATCGCATAACTCTTCGACGGTCATGGGCTTCCTTAAGCCGAGTCTTAAGCATCTCTACTTGCTCTACCGTTTCTTGAACCATTGCTGGTTCTAAGCCTCGTCTCTCCCTCACTTCTGTCCAACAAAGTGGTGTACGACAAGGCCTCCCATAAAGTGCCTCATATGGAGCCATCCCAATACTCGAGTGATAACTGTTGTTGTAGGCAAACTCCACTAGAGGTAGATACTTCCCCCAACTTCCTTCCCAATCCAGAACGCAAGCTCGAGCATATCCTCCAATGTCCGAATAGTCCTCTCGACTGCCCATCCGTCGTGGATGATAGGCTATACTCATATGGACTTTTGTCCCTAGTGCCTTTTGAAAGGCTCCCCAAAAAGCAGATGAAAACTTTGTATCCCGATCTGATACAATGCTAGCAGGAACTCCATGCAATCTCACAATCTCATCGATGTAAATCTGTGCCAAGCTAGCGTAGCTCCATCTGTTTTCTTAATCGCTAGAAGTGAGCAGACTTGGTGAGTCTATCCACAATCACCCAAATAGCATTCTTCCCACCAATAGTTACCGAAGTCCGACACAAAGTCCATAGTCACCATATCCCACTTCCATTCGGTAATGGCGGGTTCTGCGGTAACCAGCTAGGCACGATGCTCAGCCTTAACCATCGACACGCCCGACATCTGCGATACAAATGTAGCAACATCTTTCTTCATACCAGGCCAATGATAATAACGCTTCAAATCTCTCAGACATCTTGGTGTTGCCCGGATGGACAGAGAATCGTGAGTTGTGTGCTTGCTGTAAGATTTCCTTTCTCAACAGCTTATTATCTGGTACACAAACTCGGTTCCGATACATGTACATCCCATTCAGAGCTGTATGATATCCAATACTCCCAATCTCAATCTGGTTAACCAAAACTTTATCATCATCTTGCACTTTGCGTATCCTCCATAACAAATCTGATTGCTCCAAAGCATCAAGACCGATGTCTCTCCCTCTGCGATAGCGCAAATAATCTGAGACTAGCAAGTGTCCCAGTCAGCTCCTGAACCTCTTTGGTTCCTGAAACATCGCTCCTGCGTCTACTCAAGGCATCTGCTACATGATTAGCCTTACCCGGATGATAAGTAATATCCAAGTCATAATCTGCTAACCACTCCATCCATCTACGCTGCCTCGATTCAAGTCCGCCTCGAGTGAAAACATATTTCAAACTCTTGTGGTGCGTGAAAATTTGCTTTTTCCCCATACAAATACGATCTCCGGATCTTCAGCGCAAACACAACTGCTGCTAACTCAGATCATGAGTAGGTAGTTGACCTCGTGAGGTCTCAACCGACGTGATGCATAAGCAATAACATGACCCTCCTGCATCAACACACAACCCACCAAGACTGATGCATCTCAGATAAACCTCATATGGGATTCCGGGCCTCGGTAGTACCAAACTGGCGTATCGCCAACCGCCGCTTCAACTCGAAACTCTCCGAGCACGATCTGTCCAAACAAACTTAACATCCTTGCTCGTCAACTGAGTCATCGGTTTGGCGATACTGGCAAAACCCTTAACAAACCTCCTGCAATATCCTGCTAGGCCAAGAAAGCTGCGGATCTCTGTAGCGGTCTTAGGTGTAGGCCATTCGATATCGCTGTAATCTTCTCGGATCTACCGCAACTCCTGCCTCAAACCACATGACCCAAAATCCAATCTTTCTCGCCAAAGCTGCACTTACTCGGCTTAGCAAACAGCTGATGCTCCTCGAGCTTATCCAAAACAATCCGCAATGCTCGTGATGCTCCTCTCTCGCCCGAATAAATCAAGATATCATCGATGAAGACAATCACACACTTATCCAAATGCTCACGAAACACATCATTCATCAGCTTCACTAATGCCGCAGTGCTTCACAACCCAAATGGCATCACTACAAACTCATAGTGCCCATAACGTAATGGAAAGCTGTCTTCTCGCACATCCTCATCTGCAATCGCAATCTGGTGGTAACCGATGCCAAATCAATCTTAGAAACCATGAAGCTCCCTGCAACTGATCCAACAGCTCGTCGATACGCGGAAGCGGATACTTATTCTTGATTGTCACCTTATTCAAACCTTTGTAGTCAATACAAAGCCTGAAACTTCCATCTTTCTTCTTCACAAACAATACTGGTGCTCCCCATGGTGAAGTACTAGGCCTGATGAAACCCTTACTCAACAGCTCCTCCAACTATTTTTCAGCTCTGCCATTTCTGTTGGCGCTAAACGGTATGGAGCTCGTGAAACCGGTGTGGTCCCCGGTTCCAAATCAATAGTGAGAGCATCTCCTCTGGCTGGCGGCGGCCCTGTTAAAGCCTCAAAGACATCCTCAAACTCAGCGACCACTGGGATATCCTGTAACTCCTGATGTCCAACATCCTTAACCATCTCGATAGTCATGAGAAATCCCTCTGCTCCTCTCTCCAATAGATCCTCGCTTGCAACATGGAAATAATAGAAATTCCCTCTGGAGTACCCTCAAATGTGATCTTCCCATCACCTCTGGAAATATGAACTCTTGCCCTTGGGCAATCTAAAACCACTCGATGTCGGGTAAGCCAATCCATTCCAAGTATAACATCATAGTAATCCAGTTCCATTTCTGCTAAGTCCCCGGTGAAATCGACACCTCCAAGTAAAACCGGTACATCTCGATGAACGCCGATGGTTCCCAACCTCTCAGTGCCGGCTGTCCGAATCTGCTTAGCTTTTGGCTCAAAGACACCTTGAAAGTGCCAAGACTTTACCAAGCGAACTCCGAAGGCGTGGGAAGCTCCGTGTCGAAAAGAGTGTGAGCTGACTCACCTCCAACAGATACCACTCCTACACACAATTTATTTTCTAACTACGCATAACAACCACCAAAACACAAAATACACAAAAATAACAAGCGTGACAAGGATACATACCGGCTATCGGCTCAGCTCCGCTGCCATCTCCCAAAGCATACACCCGCGGAGCGATGGCCTGGCGCTTGGCTGGAGGCCCCCTAGTCGGGCAATACCTGGAGTAATGCCCAAACTGGCCGCCGCGTGTAGCAAGCTCCGGTGCCACCCAGTAGCTGCTGATGCTGCTCAGGCTACCGGTGGTGTCTCAGCCGCTGGTGCTGGGTTCACCTGATGAGCCACCTTGGGCAACAAATGTCCTGCTCCGACAATTCACGGCGATATGCCCCTCTTTCCACACTTGTGGCACCGGACGCCGACTGATCCCAAGTCCTCTTATGTGGCTCTGCACTCCTCCCAGCCCTAGGCTGAGTTGCCTTGGATTGTTTCGTTCCTTAACGACATGTCTCCCCGCACAACGGCCTTCTCCACCAGATCCTCCAAACCGTGTAATTAACCACACTGCATCGCCACGGAGATCCACCCGCATCCCATTAAGGAACATCCTCATCAAATCCTCCTCATCCAAATGGTTGCCAGCAAACATACGAAGCTCGAAACTCATGCTCATACCGCCGACGGTCTTGCCACCCGGGTCGATGTGGAACTCATTCCTCTTCGTGTAAAGCTTTCTGGGAAAGTATTTCTTGTCAAACGCGCAAGAAACTCAGTATAGTCGGATAATCCTCAACCTCACGATCGAGCACACTCCCTCCCACCAAACTGCTGCATCATCACGCAGATATAACTCGCAATATTCAGCGAAGGTGATCCGACACTTGATAGTCCTCAAACACTTGTTCAGTCTGAATTTCCACTGAAAACTGCTGTAGCATTCACCGTTCCCTAAATTTCTCCAGCTCCACATGCTTCATCCGCCCCATCACCCTCATGAGGTCCTCATCAAGTCCCCGCTGCTGCACCGGAATGACAGTGGCGGTAGTGGAACCTGAAAGACTCCTAGGGCGGCGGATTACCCCGAACCCGGATAGGGGCACTCGCTGCACATTAATCGTGGCCCATGCTGCACCTGACCGCGGACCACGAGGCAACTGATGTGCCTGACCTGCTGACCCTGTCCCTGCTGAGCTGCAGCCAACTGCCTGGCAACCTCCTGTGCAGCTACTCTAGCAGCCTCTGGGCAGCCTGCTGAACTACTCCCCGAGCAGCCTGCTGCACCATCTGCATGATAGCAGCCTGATCGATCCACGGAATCAGCGGCGGTGGGATCACTGCGGTGGGGTGGTGGAATCACCTGCGGTGGAGGCGGTGGTGGCACATGCTCACCTCCACCCTCTCAACAGCATCGGGCGGCCGGTTACGAACAACTCTCCTACGCGGCATCCGAAAGGAATAACACAAGAATTAACTGTGATGAACCGAATACCAACGATTTAAAGACAATGCCAAACAGAAGGTGCTATCAATTTTATTTTAAAATCCCCAAATTCCAAAATTTCAAAATCGCCAAAACCGATTAAAACCGCGTCCCACAAATCGCCATCCCAGTCGGAGCTGGACTAACCTGCTCGATACCAAATTGTAATACCCGATTTTCCAAAATAAAATAATAAATAATATCTCATAAAATCTCCATTTATTACTTCTCAAAAGTCAACTCGACGCAATAAATCTCATAAATATTCATAAATCCAAATGAAGAGATAAATCGATAATATCGATAAAAGCGAAACCGAAAGTCTGAAAATAATAAAATAAACTCCCAAAAGCACCAAGGTAAAAGCAATCACTCCTGTCCGGCAGTCTCACCTGAAAGGAAAGAAAGGAGGGTGAGCAACAGGGGAGTCACTCAGTGAGGTATGGGATGCTAATCCACAAACCACTGACTCAAGAAAATAGAACTCCCACTATGGAAGTTTAGCTCTAACATGAACAAACAAGACGCTTAAAGCATCACACACAACAAGCAAAGCTGATAGTGCATAGCTAAACCACACACCCGCATCTCCTCATACGGATATACATACGCATGCCGCTAGCATACCGCTCTCAGACTTCCGCTGCCAGATGCAAACGCTCTGCACCAAGCACCACACAAATTGCGTCGCTAGCCCGGGCGTCTCGAGCCCCGCCTCCAATAGTGGCGTCGATAGTCCAGGCATCCCTGAACCCCCGCCCTCGCACATAGTCCCTACTCATAACTATGTGTACGTATATACATATATATATATATATCATTACTCAACATCACACAATCCAATCAATAGTTGAATCCTCTAGACCCCTAGTTCCGGTTTACAATGAATGAATTAACTACCAAACAAGGACTCAAGCAGACACATTCATGTTTCGAAATCTAAACTAACATAGAAAGAATTCTACACTGGTACGAGATTTATGGAGTAGACCTCACCTTAGCAAAGTGGAAAAGTAGTAGCTATGAACTCCAACTACTCAAATAGACTCCAAATCGGAACGCCACCGGGCGGCGATGCGGCGGGCGGACGACGGCCGGCTACGGCTGTTCGCGAACGGTGATCGGAGACGGTGGCGTGTGGACGACACGCGCGGCGGCTCCGGTGGACTGCGGCGGCGACGGCGGCGCGTGAATCTCACGCGCGCGACTTCTCCCTGCGCGTGGCGGCGCGTCGCGGCGGTTCTCCGGCTGATCTTTCTGCTCCGGACTCCTCTCGACGTCACGAACACGATGGTGGCCTTGGATTTGCGAAATACCTCACGGTTAGAGAGATATGATCGATTTACTAAACGGACGAAAAATAAATCTAAAGCCACGGCGGTTCCGGTGTTACCTGCGGCGGTTAACGGCGGTTCAACGACGGGTCTACCCTCTGACAATGGTGGCTGCGACGGTACGGACTCAGATCTCAACGACGGCTCGGTTTCTGCAGAGATTCGACGTCTTAAGCTTTTTTTTTCTGAATAACAAATAGGCAACCACTCTTTAAATAGGTTCATTCATACCTAGGGTTTCCTGCGATGGGCCTGGGTCTTGCTGGACCAAACTTACTAGGCCGGAAAATGGGTCGTTACAATTCTCCCCCACTACAAAAGAATTCGACCCGAATTCGCCTCGAACCGACCGTCCAATACCATCCCTAAAAGCTCGATAATCAATCCTCATCCGAGTCTCGACTCCCGTGTTTCCTCCGGATCCCGTCTCTTTCCCAACGAACTCTAATTATACTGGTCATCATCCCCTGAACAGCTTTCACTTGACGCTCAACAATCTCAACTGGCTGACAAGGTGCAGACAAATTTTTACCAAGATCCCTTGGCGGCTGAGGCAAAATGAGTTCTGGCTCTCTCACAACTTTCCTCAGAACATACACGTGGAACACATCGTGGAAGTCTGACAACTCTGCTGATAACTTTAATTTGTATGCAACTGCTCCAATGCGCCCAAGATAGGATACGGTCCCATATATCTCGGTTTAAGCTTCTTTAGCTTCGAGTCTTAGATCCTCCCCGAATGTCCTCATTTTCAGGTATACTAAGTCTCCCACCTGAAACTCCAAATCTTTACGGCTTATCTGCATAACTCTTCGGCGGTCATGGGCTTCCTTAAGCCGAGTCTTAAGCATCTCTACTTGCTCTACCGTTTCTTGAACCATTGTTGGTTCTAAGCCTCGCTCTCCCCACTTCGTCCAACAAAGTGGTGTACGACAAGGCCTCCCATAAAGTGCCTCATATGGAGCCATCCCAATACTCAGTGATAACTGTTGTTGTAGGCAAACTCCACTAGAGGTAGATACTTCCCCAACTTCCTTCCCAATCCGAACGCAAGCTCGAGCATATCCTCCAATGTCTGAATAGTCCTCTCGACCGCCCATCCGTCTCGTGGATGATAGGCTGTACTCATATGGACTTTTGTCCCTAGTGCCTTTGAAAGGCTCCCCAAAAGCAGATGAAAACTTTGTATCGATCTGATACAATGCTAGCAGAACTCCATGCAATCTCACAATCTCATCGATGTAAATGCATTGCCAAGCTGCGTAGCTCCATCTGTTTTCTTAATCGCTAGGAAGTGAGCAGACTTGGTGAGTCTATCCACAATCACCCAAATAGCATTCTTCCCACCAATAGTTACCGGAAGTCCAGACACAAAGTCCATAGTCACCAATAGTCACTCTTTAAATAGGTTCATACCTAGGATTTCCTACGATGGACCTGGGTCTTGCTGGACCAAACTTACTGGGCCGGAAAATGGGTCGTTACAGGTGTTCTGTTTGAAGACTGTCTAGTTGTTTGTCTCTAATTTCTATATTAATATATGTTTTGAATTTGTATTAGTTTAGGGGTTTGGGTTTCAGCGTCAACGTATCTAATTGCCCTCGAAGATTTTCTCTCAGAAACATACGTTTGTATAAGATCCTCTCTTCTTCTCTCCAAACGCTTCTTCTCTTCCTGGCTTCACACTCCATCGTCTATATGCTTGATTGAAAACCAGTTTAGTTTCATTGTTTTTTCTTTTTTTTTTGAATAAATGTTAAATGTTAAATTTATTCATCTGAAAAACCTTTTTTACAATGAATGCCTCTATAGTTTAAAATAAAAATTAAATACAGTGACAACCATAAGAGAAACTTTTCAACTCAAAAACCTATTGAAAGTAAATTTCCTCTTTGTTCAATTGACTTCATTCATCGTGAGAAGAATCAAGCAGCAGATGCTTTGGCTAAGAAGTCTTATGATTTTCATGAATTTTATAGAATTATTATTCCGCCTGAATGGTTAATTAAGTATTTGTATTATCCGTTCACAGTTTAATTTATAATATATGTTTTAGTAGGAAATTAAAAACGATTGAAAGAAGAGGAGATTGCTTCATCGACTTCAAAACCACACTCCCATAGCTATTTCATAGCGATTACCCAGAGTATTTTGAATTGCAGTGATCTTGTTTCTGATTTGCTTGTCCAAGAAGTTCAGCAAGCGGGACCAAGGCATGGGAGGCTCTCCCATTCGCCTAGCATTTCTCTTATGGCATAGACTGAGAGACTTGAAAAGCATAGCGACCAAGGAATAGGATAGTTTCATTATTTTTTACTTTCTTCTTCGAGATTTTTGAAGATGAAATCAAAACCCTTATAAAAATAGTCAAATCAGCTTTTGAAGCTATGAGTCTTCGTCGAAGTGTTGTGGCCAGGACACAACCAAATAACTAACAAAGATACTCGGTTTCAAAAGAACACAAATAGTATTAACCCAAAAACTTTTACATGGTTTCCCCCAAAGAATCAGACCTCATAGAATACAACAGGGACAACATCATACTACTACTACACATTATAAATTACATTCCAAAGCAACAGATTCAAACAAATCAACAAACAATATAGACTCCCCTCTCTCTCTCTCTCTCTTTCTCTCTACTAATCTACATGATTCTTCTCCCAAATACAACGCAGCCATGGCAGAAGCACTTGAAGCTCCCTATCAAAGAAACAAATACCAGCTAATCGATCTTCTTCGGATCATTCAGCACAAACTCTGCATACAGATCCTTCAATGCAATCACCACCGTCGTTATCAACGGTCCCATTATCGCTCCCTGTAACAACAACAAACATTACAAAAACCGCGGGAAAAAAGTATATAAAGATCCCAATCTTTATTCTGTTTACCTCGAGAGCAGAAGGAAACAGAGTCACTCCACCAATAATACTTAGTCCCGTAAGGTAAGCATTAGACCCCGGAATGTCATCTTGAATCTCCGAAGCACCATACTCCATCAACACAAGATGCGTCACTGACAGAGTCACTGCAACAATGTACCTTCCTTCCAGCACCAGCTGCAACGCCGCTGGGATCGTGGCGAACCAGTAAGGGAAGATCGGTAACAGAGCGCTTATAAAAGCCAGAACAGTCGACATGTAAAGGAAATGTATATTGTATAGTCTGAACAACAGCCAAGTGAGACATCCTTGGAAGAACGCGATCTCCGCAGTAGCTAAAAGCACGCCAGAGATAGCCAAGTCTAAAACTTCAACGCATCTGACTCTAGCAGCTGCGTTGATGGGAAGCATGTTCATGACTTGCTCAGTCACACCGCCTGATTCCGATGTAATAAGAATGTACAGAACCCAAATGAAAACCATTAGCTGAGACACAAAGTTGAAAAACTCCGCCGCTCCTGAGATGATCGAGTTTCCTATAGAGAAAACGAACTTAGCGCCGCCTCCAACAACGGAAGCACTACTCGAGAACACCCTTTGCGAAACATCCATTCCTTTAACAGCAAAGCCTTTAGCTTTCTCCACCAAATCCTCTCTAGTGATGATAAGCTCCCTGAAAATCACATCAACCTCCGAGTATATCTGACTCCACTCCCTGTTCTTAACCCGAGTCCTCAGACTCATGAGCTTCTCAGTGTAAGGAGACGGAGCTATCAGCGCGGTGGAGGGCGTGGACGTGTTCTGAGGATGGCCGATCACGAAATGCTTAATCCCAGTGACAAGCTCCGTCATGTTATACTGCATCGCCAAACTATCAATCTGCTCAGAGACCGTCTCGTAGAGCTTCGTGGAGTACATATCCACCATCCCGGGAACATCGTTCTCGTCCATCCACTGCTTGATCCCAATCTTCTCAGCGTAATTACTCTCTTCCACGTGGGACTTGAGAGAGTAAACAGCGTCTTTCCCTTCAACACCGATCTTATAAGAGAAGAAGATGACACCAGTTAAAGAGCCAAGAATCATCAACACAATCAACCCAATCGCAACAATTGTATTAAGCCTCGTCATGATCCCTCTAGTGAAATAAGCAGTGAAATGACTCCTCCTAAAACTATTACTCCTCAGAGAAGAAACCGCAGATAACGTCGAATCAACATTCTTGGAACTAAAGAGAAACCCCAACGTGAGGATCACGAGGGATCCAATCGCACCGATCCTCTCGTAAGCAATGACGAACACACCGAAGGAGACTAACCATTTAACCAATTTCGAGAACCCGCCGGTCCTCTTCCTCGTCGTCCTCTTGGGTTTCGATCTCCTGAGAAAAACCCTAAAACAGACGTTTTTGACATCCACGAGGGATCCGATGAAGACGTTGAAGACCCAGACGGGGACGGCGAGGATGACCTCGGTCAGACCTAGCTTCAAGGGCTCGCTCCAGAAATCGACGAGGGTCTCCTGGATGCCTCTCAGGGGGATCGAACAGAGGATCGCCCACTGGATCGGTCGGAGATACTCCTGCAAGAGCTTTCCGACGAAGTAGAGGACGAAGATGGCGAAGGCGAGACCGGCGTGAGCCATGGCTATGTAGATGGCGAGACGGGCCTGGGAATCGATCCCGGATTCTCCTCCATCGGCGGCGGGACGCGGCGGAGAAGAGGAAGAAGACGGAGGAGAAGGGTCTTGAGGTTTACGGGATGAGGCGGAGCGGAACATGTCTTGCCAGGCGAGGTTTTCCGGGATGGATGATTTCGTCTCCGAATCGTACGGGACCAGTTCCATTCAATCTCTCTGTCTCTCCTCCGTCGATTTTTTTTAAATCTTTAACTTCTTTTTTTGAAAAGAAATGCGTCGCCTTCAAGCTTGAGAGAATCTCAGATAATTCTTTTTTTTTTTTTCTTTTTTTTTTTAAATTACCAGATGATAATTGAATGTTTATGATTGGCTATTATTAATGGAGGAGATAAATTATCTTAGTAAGTGAAATGACGTAAACACCCTTGCCGACGACATAGTCCGTCACCACGAGGTCCACGACGAGACGACCACTTCAGTTTTCTTTCTCGTTAAGTTCCCTTATTGATTGTCTATTTCTGGAATAAATATCGGTAACTAGATTGAATAGTCATATAAAAATTGGTAAAACCTTTTTTTTTTTTTGTCAATACTTTAGTATGCAAATTTAGATTATATCAACTGATCAGCACAAGTTGTCAACCAGAATGCCACATGATTCGACCATGATATACTAGACACGACAAAGCCAGATTTTAAAGGCGAGTCACAATCTAACACGTTCTCGTGTCTCTTTGATGTGTATAACGAAGTATTTTATATGACTATACCCCAAAACAAGCATTCGTTTACCACCTTTTACACCAAAACATGTGATTACCATTCTATTCTTATCTTTTGCACGAAGTTACTCGTTTTTGTGATTGTAGTATTAAGATATGGTTTAGTTTCTTCGCGAATGCAAAGCAATATGTAGAAAATAAATGTCGAAGAAAAAACAAAAACTTTCCCAATAAAAATCAAAAAATTATATTTAAGACGATACTGCTGGTGACTTTTGAAATCTTCTAATTGATTAATTGCCCAGTAATTGTATTTACAGGTAACAAGTATCATGCAGTCTTTTACAAAAAAGTATCATGCAGTATCCTTATGTAATGACTTTTTTTTGGACAAAATCCTTATGTAATGACTTAATTGATGGTCTTCATCCTGGATTTTCTTCACCGGTTGAACAGATAACTAGTAAACGGCCCAGTCCATTGATAAAATGTTGGATTTGGATCACAGTCCAAAACAGGCATAAGCAGCACTCTTATAGTCCAAATAAACTTTCACATAAAAAGGAAGACTTGCTTTTTCAGGCTTTTTAATCATTGGTCTACATTTTTTTCTCTAATATATAATAAAAATACATGCAAGTACATAGAATAAAATAACAAACACACTTGAAATAATACAAAGACAATAAAACAAACAAAGAAAATATAGATGGTTCTTCTTGAAAGATCTTCTTTATTACCGGAGAACCAACATTGCTAAAGTTCTTGTGATCTTCAACTTCATGTCGCATTACAGACGCTAAATTCTTTTGTTGTATATAATTGGCGAATCTCATATTGGATCTATAGATATATCTTGGATTAGAATCCAATATATTGATTCATCCGATATACATGATAAATGAGATCGTCAATTTTTAACGATTGTAAGAATATCGCTATACAACAAAATGAATAAACTTCCAAACCTAAACCATTGATTCATACATAATGGTTGCCAGGATTTCAGTAAAAGCTCAAAGTGTTCCAGTGTTCGATACCAACTCTACTGTATTGAAGTGTGGCTTTTGAACTCTTTATTCACTGCTATGAATGACTCTCGAATGCTAGCCTTTAACCAATGCCCAACATACTCTAATGGCCAGAAAAGAATAAGCACCACATTCTCATCTTGTAATTTTTTGGCAGGGTTATCTTCCATTAATAATAGGATATAAACGATTGCGGTAATGTTTCGTTAGTTTTGGTATATGAATAGCCAAACTGTTTTTCAAATCCCAAAAAGACTGGTCATTGATCGTGGACATAGAGACCACGCCGGGATAACAGATACGAAGTGGATGCAGTCTGTACAACATCCCACTCGAATCAATCTTATAGCGGTTCCAGTTTGTAATCAGAAGAGATTGAAAATGAACCGTTGGCAAATCGAATTATGAAATATTTCTGAAAGCATCACCGATGAAAGAATCAATAAAATTAATATTGATGTAGTCTTCATAAAACTCTTCTGGAAGTATTATGAAAATTGATGGAAAGAAATAGTGGATGTCGAGAAAATTTTGTGTGAATCTCTCATAATTATTGGTCTACAGTTATCTGCATACTGTATATGCTATGTCACAAAAAAGGCCAGTTGGTTAACAATGTTGATGCAAGATATAAGAGGGAAATTCATAAAAACGGAAGCCATTTTGAGATATGAATGTAAACCTATTATTTTGAACTTCCATTTTGGGGATCTTAGCAATTGTTGTGTTGTAACTGACCATGCACACAACTCCGTGAACCTTAGGATAGTTTAATAGAATAAAATAATTGTTTAACTTAAAATTCTAAGTTATAACTAATTAACTATGCTTTTTCAAACTCATGTTAATTAATTAAATAGATAAATAATTATTAGATAACTTACAAATACTTATTAAGTAACTTGTAAATATATTAATAAATAATAATTAGTAAAATATGATAAATAACTTGCAAAATCGTCTTTTAGTAAATAGATGAAATTCCTAATATTTTTATTAATAAGTTAAATACAAGTCCAGATTTTTATGGGACAATACCTTCATATAAGATTATATTTTGAAAACCACACTATTTTTTAACTTATTTGAAAACTACACTTATTTTTAATGAAATGACATGTTTATCTAATTCAAATGTTTATAACGATTCTAATATCTAAATTACCTTTTAAATAAAACAGAAATAGCTTTTCAATCAAGAGTTTGAAAAGAAATAAAAAATAAACATATTCAATAACAACCGGATTTTTGTTGATTTTTCCTAAATCATTATCTTAGTATCTATACAGTATCTTATAAATAGCTACACTATCTTTTTTTATATAAATAATAGCTACACTATCTTGCGATCTCGTATATATTAAAAACTTTAAGAAGAAGTAGAAATCAACAATACTACAAGTTACAACATTTGAAAAATAGTAAAAACTCAACTATTTCAACTTGTTGCTTCCCAGTTCCAAGGCAACATGGAACATGTTTATCATTTTTTTCATCACGATTGAGTGAATTCAGCATATTCTTGTTCTTAGGATCTTTAAAAAGAAAAGAAAAAGAAAAAACAGTCATTCAATAATACAAACCTCTTAGCAGATGACTAAATGATCACTTGTTCTAATTTAAAGTTTTTTTTTATGTACGATCAGACATGCATGAAACAAACTCAAACGGAAATATGAAAAGCGAATGTGCATTAATATATCTTTTTCCTTTTTTTCTTACAGTTTATTCCTTACTGTAAATTTCTGCTTTGCTTTAACACACAATGAATCTAGGAGCGATGATATTTTGTGAACTCCGTGAATTTGGAGTGATTCAATCCATTCATTCTTCTATGTTGTGAAGATACCAATCATCATCAACATTGACATGTTTTTATTGCAAAACATTTATTATCTAATAAGAATAATATTCTCAAAGTTACATTTTAGCTATTCAAAATTTATTATTACTATTGAAAATCAGGGTAAAAGAGTCTTTACAATATGAAGAGAATGCAATTTTCAAAGGAGAAAAAGAGCAGTGTATTTTTCAATATTTAAATCATAAATAAGAGTATTTTCAAAATTATCCCAATTTTTGTCACTCAAATAAAACAAATTAAATATCAAGTATATCAAAAATGGTAAATATGGTAAAAGTGTAGTTTGTTGAAATCAATCAATTAAATAATTAAAAAATTGATATGAAAATTATATCTTATTTGAAATATCATACAAGAAAATCTTATAAAAATTAGAATAACACTTTGGTCGATTATTTTGACAATTTTATCATACGACAAAAAGAACAATAATTTATGAAAAACAAATATGTATAGCTCATGTTTCGGTTGCGTGTTCGAGTGGTTAAAAATTTACCGAATTTTAGTTTTTTCTAAAATCCTTTTGAATATTTTCATAGTTAAACAACTATTTGTTGTTGCAGTATAAAGTTTAAATGCAAGAATCTGTCGACAAAAAAATGCAAGAATCTATCCGGGAACTGAATCTATACGAGACTAAACCAACTATTTGATTATATAGAGAATTAAATTATTAGATTATAAGTAATTAATTTAATTAGATCAACTATTTAAATAAAAATTATGCCGGTGATAAGGATTAAGGACTGACAAGTCGGAGACACGCGTACCTCTATGTGTTCTTGGCTTGATTCGGGTAAGAAGTTCACCGACGACAACCGCATGGATTCCGTCAATTGCCGATGACTCCGACAGGGAAACTATTTTACAATTAATTAATTAATTTGTGTTGAGATCAGTTATTATGTTTAAAAAGGAAAAATATATCAAATACCATTAAAAGGGGATCATTCCCAAATTATACCCTTAATGAAATTTTAAAATTTTCCAAAAAACCATTAATATTTTAAAGAGAATTAAACATTCATTAATGGCATAATTGTCATTTGTATTTTTGGGCTTATATAACTTATGTTTTTGGGCTTATATAACTAAAAACTATATAGTCAAAGTATATATATTACATCGGACTTATGGATTAATTTTTCCATCTAATTATTATTTTTAAATCTTGCAATTTGTTGATAACAATATCAACGAATGTCATTTTTCCAATTAGTTATATTGTCGTATGTTGCTCATCAAATTATATCATTAGCAACATGTTACTATTATATGTGTGTACTTTGAGTATGACTACACACAACAAAAAATCTATGTGGCTAGCAATACTATTATATAAATCTGAGTGAACATATACTTAAAAACTTCGTATAGTTACATATATCATCATAGAATAACAAGTGTTGACACAAAACTTACAGAAATCACTTGGACTATACAAGCGTTCTATTAGTATTAAGATAAAACGAAGAATATTTTTAAACTTAAATTTTTGAGGTTTTATCAAATCAACCAGTTCCTGATCACGGGTTAAAACTGGATTTTTGAGTTATTATCAGATTTTATCATATTTTTCATTAAGAAATGTCTCATTGAATTTAAACTGGATTTTATACAGTTCGTCAATGTACAGATGGTTTAGAGTTATCATCTATCAACCGGTATTGGATTGTAGGTTAGTAACGGATTTCTGGATTTTAATAGGATTTTCGATTTTCAGTTAAATGATTTTTTCATTAAAACCAAACTAGAGTTGCCGGATCTACGAGTTTGACTACGAATCCGTGTGAATATGAAAACAATGTTTGAAACTCAAATATTATAATAAAATAATTTTTAAAATATTTGTCTTCTAATAAAAAGTTATAAATATTTATCAAAATAGTTAACAAAAAAGGTACCCGTGCTTTTTTAAGCACAGGTCAAAAATCTAGTTGTTATGTGATTAGTAATATTCAGTGAGTGAATTAAATTGATAGAACATGACGAAAAGAAGAACATCTTCTCTACGGCGCGTCTCTCTGCTTCTGCAACATCATCAATCAAAATTGATAGAACATGACGACATATGAAATGTCATTGAAATCAATTCAATTGAAAATCTTCTTTATCTTTATCCATCAATTTTTTCTTCCGTCACCAAAGAAAGGTGAGAGGATAAGAAACGATCCCACCCTTCTTTTAATGGACACTAGTGATATTCCGGCGCTACGCGCCGGATTCGTATGTTGTATTCTTATTTAAATTATAATTTATTATATGGTCTTAGTAAAGAAAATATGTTAAAAATATGTAAAATGAAAATATGTAAAAAAAATATTTTATGATATTTTTGATAGTGGTTTGCGACCATAATATATTATTTAGTTTGAAGTTGTTTAGTTCAAAGTACAATAACATAAGTAGTTGTTACTAATTGATTAATAAAAATAGAATAAAAATCAATAGTCGTAAAAAAAGTTAATTTAGTTGGAAACTTAAATACCCATGTCATAGACTGAGCTTTCTTTCGAGAAATGTTTGAAGGTGTTAAACCTGAGAAAGTTGATTAACACATGTAAAAGCACCACCTGAGAAAGGAAATGATGCATAAGAAAACTACCACTTTAAAAGTAAGCAATCATTAACTGGTAAACTGAAATAAGAAACCGGTGTACCTTCCCATTAATCAACAACATATCAACCCCAATATCTCACCTCTTTCTTAACATTTCAGGCTTGCCAAAATTGTTGTATCCTAGTCTGAATATCTCTACACCGATTTGTCTTCAACTCCGAAAGCAATGAAACCGGAATTCGACAATGATTGAATTGGGAAAAGTAAAGAGATTATCGTCCGAACTCTCACACCGTCTATACATATAAAATGAAACTGAGAAAGCAGGAACTAAAGAAGCATTCAATAGGAGATATTGGGATGAGTGAGATTTCTGGATTGATTATATGAACGATTACGTCGATTGCGTTAAAGAAGGAGAATAGGAGAGGCTATATTCTCCATCGTCAACATCAAATACAAAGAAATCCTATAAACCAGTGTTTTGAAACCCGACCAACATTGAATCGGATGATTTACCGGATCATCGATCATTGGATCAACCGCGGATGAATCGCTGATTAATAAATGAATTAGTTTTATTATATAATAATATATTAGTTATGAAAACAAATATATATAAAAACTAAAGGTAAGTATTTTAAGTGTACATACAAAATATTAAGAAATAGTTTAGACTATTTAAAAAAATTGTAACATAAGAGTTATGACATCTAAAAAAATCAAGACATAAAATTAAACTTCCAATCCAAAATAAACTAAAATTAAAACATCATTGTAATAAATTGTCAATAACAAAAATAAACTAACACCAGATCACATCAACTAATTTTGGTTTTCTCTAAATTTTAAAACTTACCAACAAAATTTTCTAAATTTGTCACTTCATCATCTTTGGAATATTCTTCAGCAAGAGCATTCTCTAATTTATTATAGTCATGCTCGCCAGGTTTTTCTTCTTCAACAATCCAAAACTCTGTTTTGTAATTCACATGATCATATGGTTTTATTCTTTTTGATCTGTAAATTAAAAATGTAATGATTTGTTATAAACTAAGTTAAATAAAAATAAAAAATAATTTACTCACCTTTCTTGCAAACGTAAATTGTAGTGTAGAGGAATAATAAGCCTCATCGTGCTTTGGTTTGTTTTACGGACGTATGCTCAAGCACAATCATGACTCACTTTTTTGCAAACGTAAATTATAGTGTAGAAGAAGAGGAAGACGGCAATAAAACTGAAAATTTTAAATTTTAATTAGAAATTTAGAATATAAAAATAATTTTAAAACATAACTTGAACTAAAAATATTAAAAATAAAAATTATCTATTGGTTCAACCAAGTCTGCAACATGTATCGAAGTTTTAGTGAGTTTTGTATGTTTTATGGTTTTTCACAAAACCCAACCGATTTATATTGAGTCACCGGATTTATCGGTTCAACTACGGGTCGGGGTTAGATTCAAAACACTCTTATAAATGTTTGGACCTGTATGAAAAAAGTTTTAAACCCCCAATTTATTTCACAATTAATACCAAAATTCATTAAATTTAAATTGAGAAAATATTTTAATTATTAAAAAGAAAATGCCACATGGCATTTTTCCCACCAAGGAGATAAAAAAACTCTCCTTTATTAGTATAGATAGATAACCATAACCAATTTTCTTATCTCTTGCAGCAATGGCTTCTGTTCTTTCATGTTTATTTTCTCCTCAGATTCAATTTCAACTATCTACTCTCAAACCAAACCCTCACAAACCCCAACGTCTAACTTTCATGCCATCACCATCTAGATCTAATTTCCGGTGGAAGTTCAAGTGCTCAAACTAGATCGTTTTCCGCGCTACGGTCGATTATGGATTTTGATCTTTTTATTTTTGAACTATTATATTGCTATATCTGAATTTATAGAATCAAATGTATATATCTTTTTCTTACCAATTTGTGGAAGCATTTCTTAAAATTCCTGCTTCATTGTTTGCCGTAAAATTAAGATATGATATTCGAATTATTTCCTCCTATGCTACATATTTTATGTTGTTATAAAATATGTTTACAATATATCCATAAAATAAGTAGTATAACTAATTTATTAAAAATGAGGAATGTCCAATGAACAGTGTATAACCAACCAAACATAACCATGTGTAGTATAACTAATTAACTAAAAAAATGAGGAGTATAATTTGATTTTTAATAACAACAGAACGGTTATAATTTGATTAACGGTCTGCATGGGAAGTGAGAAGAGTCGAATATCAACTCAAGAAGAAATTACCATACTGAGATTCCCAGGACCCTCAGTCTGATAAGAAAGAAGTGAAATGAGGTTGTTGATCGTATGCATGGGAATCGTCTGGATCACCAAGTGCCCAAAGAGGATTTCATGTGGATGCAGGATACTTGTCTGAGAGTGGAAAGCATGCGCATGTGTGTCGTGACACTGGAATTCACCCGCCAGAGAGTTTAATCTCATGTCGATGAAAAGAATAGTTTAGATTCCTTTATGTTCCCAAACCTAACATGATTTTCTGCAAATCACATGAACAAAAAATCATAAACAAAAACAAGATTAAACAAACTGAGAATGCAAGTGCAAAAACAAAGACGTGATAGTTTCACCAATCTAAACCACCTTGTCAGGGAGACCAATCCATGCAAAGAGAAGCTTGAGTCCAACCTTCTTAACAATCTCCACCACATCTAAGTACCCTGACTATTCATATTTCCTTGCAGATCCTTTATCAACACATCGCTAGAAGATTGGTGACTCAATCCCCTTTACACCAAGTAGCTTCAGAGCTTTGAGCGCAGCCGTAATAGCTTCGTGTGGTTCACGTTGTTGCAATCTGAAACATAAATCAACAAAAAATTGCATCTGAAATCATCCTTAGCAAACCAAAAACAGGCTTATTCACCCTAGTTTCATGATTTCCAATTTATAAATCGGATACAGCCAGTTGCCCACCAAACAAACAGCAAGTAAACCTTTATTACTCGGATTAAAGAGTAAAGAATTTACCATGGAACTGAGAAACACGGCTTGGAAATTATAGCCTGACAATCACAATTGATGACATTCAAGAAGTCAAGCTCTTAGCTTTGTTCTGTAATTGTTACTGCTACCTTTGTTATCCAACTCCAATCTGTAAATTAAGAGTAGCAGAAGTGTAATGGTAGCTGCAGAAACGTTTCTGCAGTTCCATTTTTGAATGATGTCGTGGTTGATGAAAAGTTGGAAAGGAGGTTAGAAAAACTTATGAACCAATACGTTTGTGTAGGTGAACATTAAACCAAATCTCAACCTTTATCAAAACAGAACCATCATCAAGATCAACAAAATTTTGGTTTTTAAAGATAATCGGCAAATTACCTTAAAAAATATCCAGCCACTTATTGCAGCCCCTCATTAGAAACAATGTTTAGTAGAGCGTCGACCCATATCTGAGAAAAACGTTTGAAATTAGTAATTCTGATCAAATTAAGAAAACATAAAATGCTTTAGAATAATTAAAGACCAAACCAATCAGTGATTAAACTTGTTGTCTTCGGTGTTGAATCTCTTTAGTTGTTGATTAATTCCTGAAGCACAATCAGTTTGTCAACCTTGTATTCAAGATCTCCACGGTTGGAATGTTTTTTTCCTGATTCTCTGTCCAATCTCCACATCAAACTATTGTCTTGTAGTCACTATTTTTGATATGATATTAATGTTGAAATATATAAAAGCAGTAGAAAATACATACCTAAGTCCGACATAGCACTGGGACGGTGACGACTTATAGGTTGATTATGTTCATACCTAAGTCAGACATAGGACTGGGACGGTGCCCCCTTTTGATTCTTTTTTGACTAAAAGATTTCAAATTTAAATAAAGTAACTTTACATGATAATGATAAGGGTATAACCTTATAGCGAGATAAAGCTTGCATGAACATTTCTCATGATAGCTAAAGTCTCAGGCGTAGGAAACAACTTAGGTAGAGATTAGTGAAACCATCGATGGAATGAGAAAAGAAGTTAGCGAGTAGATCCACGAATACGGCAACACTTGCCATGTTTTCCTCTCCTTTGTACTATATTCCATTCCAAGTTTTGGTACTTGATGGGAGAAGGTCTCTCTTCCACTCAGTGATGGAGGTAGAGAGGAAGCATATGAGTTGACCCACATCAGTTTTAAAATTTAAGCTAATTTAGACATACAATTATAATATATCTTGATTAATTGGTTAAATTTCAGTAGTTTGACCCCCTCAATAAATAGCCAATTCTATATACATAAATTTTTGATCTTAGTGAATTCTTTTCCTAGCTCTGCCACTGCTTCCACTCCTTGTTAAGCTAAAAGAGTTTATTGGCTCGTTCTCAGCTTCGTCCACACCACCTAATACAGTGAAAGAATAAGAACTCTCGAATTCACTACCTTGAGTCGTGATGGTTAATGGATCAACAATTGATGTTTTTGGGACTTCATTGTTGATATTGTTTGAAGGAGAAATTTTCAAAACTTGTTTATAGCTGCAATGTTTTATATTTGACATTTATTTATGTTTTAATTATATATTATATTTACTAACATGATTTTAAATTTATATATTGAAAATATATTGAACCAATTTATTGAATTAGGTTTTGCCAGGTTGTACCATATTAAACTTTGATACAAATAATTATATCCGATTCAGATTCCGGTCTGGTTTTAAAACATTGGTACTCGGAGATAATCACTATACTCGATGATCCATCCCTATACATTTGTAAGCTGAGCAAAGTTTTTTCTATAGTTATTTACCATGAAACCAAGGCTTGGTCCTCTAATTCATAGGTGTTTGCTTCCGCAAATATAACACACTACACGCTGTATTACTATTTTTATGTAATTAGATGGTGACATGGAAATAGCAACATTTTTTATTAGTCCTCCAAGAGTTTGTCGAGACTCCGAAATCTTGAAATCGAAGCTTCTCGATTTCAAGGCCTCTGGTTTCAACACTTGGAATTAAGTAAATTGCATCGTCTTACAGTAGACACACGTTAATACAGTTTTCTTGTTCTTCATATTTTTTGGATACCGTAACCAGGACCGGCCCAGAGGGCAAGCCATCCAAGCCGCGGATTGGGGCATCCAAATTTGCGGGGCATATTTTTGAAAAAAAATAATTATTAGTATCTATAAACAAATTAATTTTTATAAGAAGAACTTAAAGACTGATTTGTTTAACACAGTCATGGATCAACCTCTAGTGTCCCTTGAATCCAATAGGAACAATTTTAAAAGTATAAAAAAAACTTTTGGATTTTTGTTTGATTTACTAAAGTTATCGCAAGTGAGAATACATTGAAATCATCATTTTAAATATAGAACCTTCTTTAATTAATGGTACGCATTCGGACATAGTTGGTATGATTTATTTATGGAACTAAAGATACTTGAGAATAAATATCCAAAAGTTCGAAGCCTATTGAAGTACGACTTTTGAAAAAATGGAGATTTGTTATCAAAACACATAAATTATTTATTGCATATTGTAGACTATTTCGATGTCAGTCACCCAAAATGTAAGAAGGTTTTTAAAGTTGGAACTAATAATAATATTTGTGGTCTATCATGTCACAGGAAATATTAAATGGATTGGCATATAATAAATTGTAACGGCTATGGTTGAAATACTTGATTATATGAGTCTAATAGATAATTTTACATGAAAAAATACAAGAAGATCTATATTTCAACAATTGGAGTTTATAGTATCACTGTTTCTTTTTAAATAAAAAGACTATGGATTTTTATTTCTTTTTAATGAAAACTTAAGTTATTTTTTATATTGTTATGTGATGTTTATAAAATTTGTATCGAGGCATAGTTTTAAATTTTGATTAGGGCACCATAAAAAGTTAGTCCGGCACTGACCGTAACTAACCCTTAAACCCTTTTTTGTAAAGGGATTTCACATATAAATATAAAACAGAATTTTTATACAATGTTTTGTTAAATATGTACTGAATTATATCAATTGAGCAACACAAAGTTGTCAACCACAATGCCACATGGCATGATACTATAATCATATCCAGCCCCAGTTATAGTGACTTATGAAATCTTTTAAAGATGAAGATCTCAACAATTGTATTTACAAGTAACAACAAATATCATGCATCATCTTTATGACTTAATTGATGGTCCACATTCTAGATTTTCTCATTAGCTTTATCATATGGGTGGTAAACCCAGCCAGTCCACTAACAAATTGGCGGATTTAGATTTGGATCAATTAAAAAATGGGCGTAGCTAGTAGGCTTGCCGTCCAGATAAACTTTCACATGAAAGGAAGGATTGCTTTTGTCAACCAAACACAACCGAGGTCTCCTACTCCTAACCATATCGATGTTACGTTTTAATCGTACTTAATAGAAAGAATGTAGTTGAGTGGTGGATCCACAAGTTATAACACACACGCTCTATTACTATTTTTATGTAGTTAAACTATACACAGATGGTGACGTGGAGATGCATCTTTTTGTTTTATTATTACTACGTAATGGCCTGTCTCCAAGAGTTTGTTGAAACTTGGAAATCTTGGAATTAAAGCTTCTCGATTTCAAGGGGCCAAACGTCGATGTGAAGTCAATTTTTATTCATTTCAAGACTTTGGAATTAAGTATCAAAATTGCATAATCTTATCATAAACACATGCTAGCTACACGTTTAATACCTAATACAATCTTCTTCTTATTTTTTTTATAACGTAACTAACCCTCAACTTAAAAGAAAAAGCAAATTTTAACGGTACAACCTATTTATTTTTAATTATGGAAATTGGAGAAGTTCTCTTTACTGCTATGGTCGTAATCAAATCTGTAATTATGTCAAAAAAAAAAAATTAGACCATACAAGACCCCTAAATATATTTTTAGTTTAATTGGCTAGAGAGAGATCCTGATCAATAAAAAATGACCATAAATTTGAATGTAATCGCATGTGGATTCTCATAAAACAATGCTATTGAAAGATAAAACCTCGTACCCAGCTGAAGAATCATTTCGATCAACGAGGTAACAAATGAGCGTACATTAATCCGACACGTGACAACACACACAGTCGACAATTTTCTCAATGGGTAACAAACGTCCCTGAAAATTCCCTCAATTTTACTTAATTTTCGAGATAAAATGATTTTTAAAATTTTTTAGAAAGATACGCTAATGAAACTGCGTATTGAAGCAACTGCTATCTCTCTCTCTCTCCATCTTTCTCTATAAGGGCGCTTGCCTCTGACAATCATACCAACGACATTGAATCCAGACAATCTCTTTTTTGATCTAACGTCAGAGTTTTTCATTTTTACAATCAAAAGATGGTAAATGTGATCTGGGTTTCTCGTAATCAGGATTGAGAACAACCTGAGATTGATTGTAAAAAAAAAAAAGTTTCCATTTTTATAAATTTTTTGTGTGTGTGATGGGTCTGGTTGATTCCTTGTTTGGAAAAGATGCAAGGAAATTTCTCAAAAGGAAAGACAGTGATGCTGCAGAAGCAGGTGAATATGCTCATCATCCTGAAAATTCAGATTATGCTTTATCCTCTCTGTTCTTTAATTGCTATGTGAAATAGATTTGATCGTATTGTTTTAATCGAAGGATCGTTTAAGGGTTTATTTGTAATCTGATAATATATATTTTTCAACAATAATATAATGTTTATCACCTGTTTTATGAATTGTTTGTGAAGGAAATGAATCACCTTTTGATCTGTTTATGTATTCGTTTCTTTTTTTTTGGGTAGGAAGAGCTTTGGAAGAACTCAGAAGCTCTCTTTACAATGAGCTCAAAACCTCAGAAGGAGCCAAACGGCAACAACAGAGATTCTGTGGCCCTGTTGTTGCTATGTCTTTTAATTTCGTTGTTGCTGTTGGCATCATCCTCGCCAATAAACTGGTATACACACACTTCTTCAAATCTCATATTCTTCTTACCTCTCTTGTCTATGTTTTAAACTTCTTTTGTTTTTTGGTTGGGGTTTGATTCTGCAGGTGATGGGAAGAGTTGGATTCAACTTTCCAATCTTTCTAACGTTGATTCACTATGCCGTTGCTTGGATTCTTCTAGCTTTCTTCAAATCTCTCTCGTTGCTTCCTATGTCTCCTCCATCAAAGACCACACCTTTCTCCTCTCTCTTCTCTCTTGGGGCTGTCATGGCCTTTGCTTCTGGTCTCGCCAATACCAGCCTCAAACACAACAGGTTCCTTTGTCAATATTCATAGCTCAAGACTTGACCTTTTTGATGGATCTAAAGAGAATCTGCTCTGTTTTTGTCCAGTGTTGGATTCTACCAGATGGCTAAGATCGCTGTGACACCAACCATTGTCCTTGCAGAGTTTATTCTCTTCAAGAAAACCATTTCTTCCACAAAGGTTTTTGCTGGATTTTCTTATGATTTTATGCTCTCATTTACATGGTTTTCTTTTGGTGCTTACTCTGTTTTTAGGGTTTGTTCTCTCTCACAGGTTGTGGCATTAGCTGTAGTATCCCTAGGTGTGGCCATCGCCACAGTAACCGATCTAGAATTCAATTTGTTCGGTGCATTGGTTGCTGTTGCTTGGATTATCCCAAGTGCCATCAATAAGATCCTCTGGTCTAATCTTCAACAACAAGCTAACTGGACTGCCTTAGCGTAAGAATCTCTCTCTTTTGCTTTACTTGAGGCTTAAGCAAAATACAAGTGCCTTAAAGATAATACACTTTTTTGTTGAATGTAGATTGATGTGGAAGACAACGCCGTTCACCGTCTTCTTCTTATTGGCTCTCATGCCTTGGCTTGACCCACCTGGAGTTTTGCTTTTCAAATGGGATTGGGGTAACTCTTCTGCAATCCTCATCTCGGCTCTTCTTGGCTTTCTTCTCCAGTGGTCTGGTGCACTCGCTCTCGGGTTAGTCTTTTGTTCGTTGCTTAGATTTGAAGATCAGTGTTGAGTTTAATAGTTTGCTTCTGCTTCACTTTTCTGTAATCATCATTTATGATCAGAACAGAAACCTAATGAACCTAAACCGGTTCAGAGTCCTTAACTAAACCGGAAGCTAATCAATGTTTTAGCACCGGTTTTTAAAACTTTTGTTTAGCTAAATCAAAGTTTATATGACCAGCTAACTCTCCAGTGCTTATGTATACAAAACGCTGTTGTTTGTTACAGGGCAACCTCGGCTACATCTCATGTAGTATTAGGACAGTTCAAGACATGTGTGATATTGCTTGGAGGTTACGTAATCTTTGGCTCTGATCCCGGTTTCATAAGCATTTGCGGCGCTGTTGCAGCTCTTGCTGGCATGTCTGTATACACGTGGCTCAATCTTCCGGGGAAATCAATCGACCACAGCTCGAGCAAGCTGCTTCCGAAGCAAAACACTGCCGTTTCGAAACCGAAAGCCGACAGTGACGACGTGGGAGGAGAGACCAGAGTAGCCCTACTTTCTGCTGAGCTAGATCTCTCGAAGACGACAACTGCAAATATCGTATAGATTATGTTCCTTTTTTTTTTTAGAAGTTGAGGGCTTAGCTTGTAAAATTCGATTAAGTTCATCATATTTTGCTATCTAATTGAATTATAGTAAATAATGAAATACAGATCTAAATGATTCAAAGAATGTAAAGAACTTTAAAGTTACTATAGAAACAACATCTTGGTTAACCGTGGAAGCAACAAACTTTCAAGAAGATTTGATGGGGGGTATAACTTGAAACAAGGAAATAGAGGGTCTAGTTTTGAAACATCGATAACTTGATGATAAAAAAATTGCAATAGAATGGGCAATTAGTAAAATAGTAAAAGATTTCTGGTCATTCCTATCATTTCAAGAAAACTTAAGTACTTCATTGAAAAGCTTAGAAAATTGGGTAAGTCCGGTTCGGTCCGACCCAAACCGGATCCAGCTTCCCTGTCGTCGTTAACTGAAGAAGAAGCTGATCTCAGAACGTCGTCTCTCGATTACGTTGCGACTTGATAATTCTCGGCGAGTGAGATTTAAGAACTGAATCAATCAGTGAGTCTCCGATCGAGTTAGGGATGGGAAGTAACGGGGAATTAAAGTATGAGATCTCACAGAACGCGTACATCAAACTGGTTCTCCACTCGCTGCGACACAAGACGGCGGCGGTCAACGGAGTCCTCGTGGGTCGAATCAGCCCCAAGGACGAAGGCCTCGTGGAGATCTCCGATTCAGTGCCGCTCTTTCACTCTAACCTCACTCTCCTTCCTCCTCTCGAGATCTCGCTCATCATGGTCACTCTCCTTTCTTATGATTTGAATCGGCTTTGAAACTGAACTTTTGAGAAAAATTGAGTTTAGATATTTAATCACGAAATGAAACTATAGCTGCATGTGTGTTACTATTAGTTCCCTCTTGCTTGATTGTCAGTAAAGTCTTTTTTGCTAAGATTGTCAGTAAAGTCTTACTCTTGTTTCTATTTTAACATATAAAGTTTAGATCTTGGATTGTTTGGATCCACAAGCACACCATTCTTCTGTAGGCAGCTGTGTTTTAAAGGATAGATTGTTTGATGTTTGGGATGTGTTTAGATAGAGGAGCATTACGTGGCTCAAGGTTTGAGTATTGTTGGCTATTTTCACGCCAACGAGAGGTTCGATGATGTTGACCTTTGTGGTGTGGCTAAGAACATTGCTGATCACATCTCTCGCTATTTCCCTCCTGCACCAATTCTCTTGGTGAATTTCTTATCTTTTACATTCTAAGTACAACAGTTTATTTGAAGCAACTAACTAAGTAACCGTATTATTATGTTGTTTTGTAGTTGAACAACAAAAAGCTTGAAGCCTTATCAAAGGGTAAAGATCGAAGCCCTGTGATGCAGGTTGGTATTTCTAATCAGGACTATGTTTTCGACAGCTTAGTATTATAGCTTGAATATGAAATTTAGAAGTAAGGCAATTAAGTAAGGGATATACATATTTCAAGATCAGTCTACACCTGTATATCTTCTTGGCACTTGAAAGAATTTGTATGTTGTTTTTTTTTTGCTAGTATAGGGAATATATAGATGTCATTCTCTATTGTTGTTGCTATATTGGCACGTCAATAAGCTCAAGAGAGAATATTGGAAGACTGAGAAGCTCGATTTTTCTAGTACTGTATTTGCTAATTAGTTGTTAGTACTCCCGGCTCTTTATTCATTGTTGCGTTCAGTTTTAGTTTAATTGCATCCTTGAAAATTGCCTTCAACGTTAAGATATGAAACATGACCGTATTAGCTGATTACATTTCCAGACTGTCTACTTGAATTGTGCTAGCCTCCTTTATACCTGATTGACTTTTTCTTTTGGTGCTTTCTGCTTGATGCAGTTTTACTTTTTCTGCAGTTAATATGTCAATCTTTCAATGTTGTACTCGTTTAGTAATATACTTATTGTCTCTATATTGTATATGCTAGCTTTGTGTGAAAGATGCTTCCAAGAACTGGAGAGTGGTTGGGGTAGATGGAGGAAGCAAGCTACTGTTGAAAGAGCCCTCGGCCAATGTAGTTTTGTCGGATTACATTTCATCTGAGAAATGGAAGGACGTCACAGATGTTGATGATCATCTTGATGATATCACCAAGTAAGTTTAAATACAACACAAACTTAGAAAAGAAAAAGCTACAACCGTGTTTATGTACGTGATGGTGTATGGTAGTATCTCACTTATATTTCACCGTAATGGCAGGGACTGGCTAAACCCTGGACTTTTCAACTGAAGACTACGTGTAAGCGATATAGCTAAGTTTTGCTTTCGTCATCTTCAGTCGAAAAACAAAGAAATTCTCTGAGACCCTTGTTTACAATTGCGCTTGAAATTTTGTTCAAGTACTACGCAGCATAGCTCAAATTTACTTTTATATCTTAAACCCTAGTTTTCATCTCTTCAATGATATCTTTTGTGGCTTGTTCTCGTGATCCAATTTTTGTTCTCTTTGTTTCCACTTTGAATATATATAGTAGGAACTTGGAATGAAAGCTCTGTTTTATTTGGCTGTTGTTCTTAAACTTGCCAAGTAAAGAGTTAAATCCTAAAAAAAACATGAAACCAAATCTAGTACTTTGCATTGCCTAAATCGCTTAACTTGTAGTGTAGAAGGTAAACTTCTGGGCGTCATAAGCGTTAGAGACCAGCAACTGTTGACTAGTCACATCCAATGCACTGTCTAAGTAACCAGCAACCGTAGACTAGTCAAGACCAAACCAGTTGATGCCTAGTCAGATTATTAAAATTGGGCCTTTTATTATCTGGAACAAGGCCCATTAATAAACACAAAACAATATATGGGTGCTAGTTGCTACAAAATTCATCACCTTCTTCCTCCTGTGTGTTAAACCCTCGCCGCGAGAAAAACCCTAACCCTAATTTTCGCCATGGTTCTCACTCGTAGCAAGAAGAGTGTGGCGAAATCCCAAACCCCTCCCTCGAAGAAGGCGGAGAAGCCTCAAGCTCTGGCATTGAAGAGGAAGGCTGAGAAGCCCCAAGCTCTGGCATTGAAGAAGGGAGCGAAGTCCCAGAAGAAACCTCCACTGAAGAAGCAGAAGAAGGAAGTCGTGGAGGAAGATCCTCTCGAAAGTGACGAAGAAGTAGTTTCCGATGACGATGCCCCTACCGATGTAGAATCAGAAGAGTCTGATGATGATGGAGAGGACGGGTCTAACGGGTTTTTCTCCGATGATGATGGAGAAGAGAACGAAGACGGTGAAGAGCTTTTGGGTGATGACTTTCTGGACGGTAGCGGCGATGAAGAGGAGGAACATTCGGATTCGGGTTCGGATTATGACTCCGACGAAGGTGATATTCAGAAGGAGTCTGAGATGCTTGATAGAGAACAAGCGAAGGAGGAGGCAGACGCTGAGGCTGAGATGCTTGATTTCAACAAGGAAGCTGGAGACGATGCGTTTCGGTTACCAACTGAAGAGGTATAGAAACTTTTCATGTCTGTTCCATTGTGGGAATGAGTCAATACTTAACTGAATCTGTCTTCCATTGATCTAGGAACTTGAAGAAGAAGCTCGTGGTCCACCAGATCTACCTCTACTTCAGAGTAGAATCAAAGAGAGTGAGTAACGTTCCAAAGTTTGTTTCTTTATTGCTGTTTTATGCTGGTGTGATGCTAGTCTTACCTCGGTTCTTTGCTGAGAATGTGCAAAGTTTTGAATTCTTAATGGTCATTTCATGTTTCAGTTGTTAGACTTCTGTCGAATTTTAGCGTCTTGAGGCCAAATGGAGCCAGCAGGAAAGATTGCGTTGAACAGCTCAAGTCTGACATTGCTTCTTATTATGGCTACAACAGTTTTCTTATTGGAGCTTTGTTTGAGGTTACCCTCTTTCTAGTCTCTCTCATCTTCTACTTGATGTTTTTTGCTACTACTCTTCACTTATGGATGTTTTTTTTTTTATTGGGATATCTCTTGCAGCTGTTTCCTCCTGTTGAACTTATGGAACTAATTGAAGCCTTTGAAAAGCAAAGGCCTACTACTATCCGTACAAACACACTTAAGGTGAACTTGGTTTGTTTGTTGCTGGGTTATAGCTTATGGCTTTGAGCTTCTGTTGTTTAATCGGAATGTTTGTTTTGTCTAGACTCGAAGAAGAGATCTTGCTGATGTGCTTTTGAACAGAGGAGTCAATCTGGACCCACTAAGCAAGTGGTCAAAAGTAATGCTTTTGTTTTCGTCATTGTTTTCTTATATCCATAGTCCTGTTTTTACGAATGTTACTTTACTTAATATGTCATAAAAACTACAGGTCGGACTCGTTGTTTATGATTCACAAGTGCCAATCGGTGCAACCCCTGAATATCTGGCTGGTTTCTACATGGTTAGTGATCTTCTGTTCACCATTAATGGCTAATGTAGACTGTTTGTGTAAATCTGTACTTGGTGAATATGTAGCTTCAAGGTGCTAGTTCGTTTTTGCCAGTGATGGCCCTCGCCCCTCGAGAGAATGAGCGAATTGTCGATGTAGCGTAAGTTACTATCACCCTCTTAAATTATGGAAGAATCTTAGTTTTTGTTCTCGCGCTTATTGTATGGATGGGTCATTTGTTATGCTGCAGTGCTGCTCCTGGGGGTAAAACTACGTACGTTGCTGCTCTAATGAAAAATACAGGTATTGTCTTCCATGATTTCTTGTGCTTCTTATCCCCATTCCCCAGATCCAGGTTGATTATCTTAGTGGTTATAATGATTGATTTTGGTTTTTAAGTAATGTAATAATAATGGTGTAACCAGGCTTGATATTTGCGAATGAGATGAAAGTACCTAGGCTCAAGTCGCTAACTGCCAATCTGCATCGCATGGGGGTCACAAATACCATAGTTTGTAACTATGATGGAAGAGAGGTTAGCTTCTTGAGCATTTCATTAACTTCATAGAAAGTCGAGATCGTTGAATTTGTGATACCTCTTCACAAAACCCATAGCATCTACATACTGGCATGACTGGAATTATTACACTTGTTGCTTTCAGCTACCCAAGGTGTTAGGTGAGAAATCGGTTGATAGAGTATTGTTGGATGCACCTTGCAGTGGGACTGGGGTAAGAAACTTCGAGCTTAGTCTCTGTTAAGCTCTAGCTCTTTGTAACTAAATGTTCTCCTCTCTGCTACCCATACAGGTCATTTCGAAAGATGAATCAGTTAAAGTTTCAAAATCTCTTGAGGAGATAAAGAAGTTTGCTCACTTGCAAAAGGTATGACAGTATCTTCTCTTAGCAAACTTCGAAGATATCTGAACATACGAATTATAGATGCTCGAAGAAATGCGAATATAACCTCTGTTTTTAACCTGCAGCAACTTTTGCTCGCTGCTATTGATATGGTGGATGCTACTTCCAAAACCGGTGGATATATTGTTTACTCAACATGTTCGCTTATGGTTGCCGAGGTTAGTGTCCCGCGCATGTTTGTCTCCCTTGGTTATTTATGCATTCTCTTATTTTTCTGTTGCATGAAAACCAAATTGCGCAGAACGAAGCTGTCATCGACTATGCTCTCAAAAAGAGGAGTGTTCAACTCGTTAAAACTGGACTCGACTTCGGCCAAGACGGGTAATGTACAAAATTCCATCTATTGACATATGTAAAGGAACATTACAATAGTACTGTGTTAACGTTTCGAAATCTTTGTCCATGTCTTCATCAGATTTGTAAGATTTAGAGAACACCGATTTCATCCATCTTTAAACAAGACCAAACGTTTTTATCCTCATGTACACAACATGGATGGATTCTTTGTTGCAAAGGTACTCACTTTTGACCCTGCAAATGATATCAACCATGTCTTTGTCATTTAAGTTAAATTGTTGATTAACCGAAATCGATAAATCATGTTTTCATGTTATGCGCTCGTTTTTCTTTCTTCATACAGTTAAAGAAAATGAGTAACATGAAACAAGCTTCAGAAGGTGATGATGAGGCGTTAGGAACTGTAGATGAAGCTGATGTGTCCAGTGATGATGATGAAGCCGAGGCCATGGAAGAGATGGAGAAACCTTCTGTTCCCAAGAAGCAACTCAAGAAAACTAAAGAAAGCAAGGAAAGACTTGCAAAATCAAAGGAGAACAAAAGTGGCAAGAAGGATAAGAAATCAAAATCTAAAAATGCACCTAAAATAAAGAAGCAAAGGAAGAACAAAACTGAAGTGAGGATGGAGATTTCTCAAGCTAGGTAAGCAAGGTTTTCTCACCTCTTGTCAAAAAATCATTAACTGAAAGAAGAAAACGCTTTGGGCTGTTTTTTTATTTCTTGCCTGACAATGTTTTTATTAAACACGTGTGCAGGGAAAAGAAAAGAAGAGCAATGAGAGAGAAGTCGAAGGAGAAGCAATGATTCAGTGATTTTGCATCAAACACCATCTCATGGGGAAGTTTAAGGTGCCATGTATTGGCTTGTTTTTATTTATTAATTCACGAACTATTTGTGTAACATTAAAAGCTAGAAACCAGAGAGAGTTACACTTTCTTAGACTCCAACGGACAGATCTTTTATGTCCAAAAGTTTTGTTTAAGAAGTCTAGTGAAGTTGAGTTGAAGTCTTGAGCCATCATTCTCACAGTCAAAACCTAGGGTGGGCGTAACTGGAAAACCGAACCAATTATATAATATTCATAATTGAGAATCTGAAAAACCGAAAGCTAGTTGGAAGGGAAAATTTTCCAATAACTTACCATTTAACAAATATTTTATATTTTAGTTTCATTTGCATGTAAAAATAGACTAAATAACATTACATAAATGAATGTTATTATTATTATTTTTTATTACGTAAACCAACTTCAATTGCATCAAGCCGAACCTATTACTTGGTTTTAGTTTCTGTAAGAACAAACTGGCCGAACCTATTACTTGGTTTTAGTTTCTGTAAGAACAAACTGAAATCAAATTGTACAATCGTAGACAACAATATTTTGAAAGTTGAAAAAGACTGATTTTCAGTTCATTATCTTTTTGCTTTTGGTTTTACAGGAAGATGATTAAAATTAGGGATTTGTCTAGTGAGCTGTTGATTGGTTGTAAGTAGTTAGAGACTTAAGAGTGATTCATCACATCTCTTTCCGAAGTGGGACTTGTGTTGGAGAACATGACAACCCATTCTTCATCTATCTGTGTCAGATACTCAGATCTTGTTTTCTGGGACCTGTATTAATATTTGATTATTAATCCTTAACTCTCTTTTGTGTTTTTAATAATAAAAATTTGCTTTTATTAGATTATTTTCTTATACAAAAATACTTCAAATCTTATAAAATCATAAAAGATATCTAACCGGTCGATTATATGATTCAATCAATCACTTCTTTTTGTATTATAATGGCATGACTATTTCAATACAATTTGTTTACTTTCTTGGTAATTATATTCGAAAGAACATTTATATTTGTCTGCTGTTCAAATTAATATTTTTGAAGCGAAAAAGATGGGTTATGTTTTAACAAAAGTAGATAATAATTAAATCAGGTGGACTATTATTTTGTATTTTTATTTTCTAGACGCCAAACAAAATCATGTGGACTGTGTTGTGACATTCGGGTTGTACTAAAGTATAAAGAAGAGTGGATATAAACTATAATTAAACAGTGATTAACTCAATATAACTTTACATTAGCTTACCACATAAGTAAATTGGGGAAAAA